>JAHBCN010006976.1:0-46054 GCA_019359885.1 Listronotus oregonensis
ATGCTAGAAATACTAATGAAACTCAGCAAGACAGACAGAAACAATATGCTGACTACAAACGACGAGATGTTTCTATGTTTAAAGTTGGTGATAAAGTATGGGTCACCGTTCATGCTCTTAGTAATGCATCCAAAGGAGTAACGTCTAAATTTTACCCCAAACGTGATGGACCATATGAAATAATCAAAGTTGTTTCGCCTACGAGCTATCAAGTTGCTAAACCCGATGATATAACCGTCCCATTAGGTGTTCATCATATCTCATCTTTAGTTGCTACAAATTCAGTAGAAGATGAGCAACCTATAGTGCCCGTGAGGAAACGAGGAAGACCCCCAAAGAAGAATCTTTTAACTGGTCTCTCCTCGGGTCGAGTTCGTGACCAGGGGGGGAGAGTGTAACAAAACCTTTCCCTCCATAATTAAATGGCAACATCGCCCCTGCTAACCCTCCCACAGATGAGCCGTTGGACGTCGCGGAACCCGAGGCTGCATGACAACCGAGGCCGGCGACCAAGTGAGAAAAGGGATGCGAGACGCACCGGCACGGGTCCCTGTGAATTATTCGTTTTTCTACCGTAAACAAAGGACTAAGTAGTTAATAATAGTTTGATATCTTTTATAAATAAAAGTGTTTTGAAACCGACAACTGTTTTCGTGAAACCTACACCTAAAAAATAGTCTATTACACTGTTAAAATATTTTTTTCACAATATAAGCGTCATAAAATAATTTTTAGATAAAACAACATTTTTTTTTGGAAATTCGTTAGTAAGGGTGATTTTTAAGGGTTGAAACGTTTCAAATATAATCTAAATTTTAACTCACAACATAAAAATATATTACATTACACATTTTACATATTTAGCTATAAATCTAATTTATAATATCTATTTCTATGTATTTTTAATTTCTTAGCATAGGGGGTGGTTTTTACCCTCTAAAAATAAAAAGCACACTTCAAGCATATAAAGGGTTATCCAATAAGAATGATATGATTTTGTAATGATGTAGTAACCATGGTAATAAAGTTCTACCTGTCACTAGTTGTCATTTATGTTCAGTAAAATCTAACAATTTCTTATGGCTAAATACTTGCTCCAAGAACGTCAGGTTATTGTCCAAAAATTTTACGAAAATGGTCGTTCTTTTGTGAACACTTTTCGCGCACTTCGCGGTTACTTTGGTCTAAATAATCGCCCTTCTGTGCTTGCCATTCTTCGCATCGTTAAGAAATTTAAAAGTTATTTTACTCTTCACGATGTAAAAACTCCAGTAAGACGCTGAAATGCCAGAACTGTTGAAAATGTTGCCGCTGTAAGATATAGTGTTGCAGAAGATTCAAATTTATTAATTTCTTGTCGTGCCCAAGAGTAAGGACTTAAAAAACAATTGCTTGGCGAATTTTGCAAAAAGATTTAAATTTACACCCGTAAAAGAGTGTTTTGACCTAAGAACGCCACTGGACCATAGTCGGCGCCGCGAATTTGCTGCTTGGAGTGTACCCTATTTTTAATTCTTTTTTTACGTAATCGCCATTATGGAAGGTGTATTTTAGGAGTAGGTGGATCCAAAAAGTGTAAAATATTACTGAATAACGAACAGACCTCATGTGTTGTGTGTACAGTCTCCTACAAAAATAATATTTTCAAGCATTGAGAACCTCTAACTTTTGGTAAAGCGTATTCGAGCTTATTTGGAATAGCGCTAAATTTGGGATCTATTCAAAATACGGCATCACGAATTAATTAAAATAGGAAAAAATATAATTATCCGTACTGGTACTAGTCTCGGCCCGTTCAACAATCAATTTTTGTTAGAGAGAGATGAGCGAGTTCGGCGCGGATGGCAGGGAAGAGACGAAGATATAAGATGTTCATCCCAATTTCGGTTGGACTTGTAGACGGGCCGGGCTTTACTTACTATAAGGCTATAATTTTGTCTACGACTGTCGCAAGTGAACTACCTTGAGTAATATTTTTTTTTCCAAAAATAAGGTTTTTTTTTTGTTTTTCTTGTAACTATAAACAATTTATAACACTCTCCGCAGCATCGGAATAAGCTTAAAACTTATACTACTAGGAGGGTGCAAGACTTTTGCCGATAAGATTATTGTTTATAAATACGCCGTAAAAGCTGGTTAACTTTTGCAGTCTGTATTTTGGCAACCAATTAACCCATTGACGATTTCGATATATAAAAAAGCGAGCACTTTCAAACCATTTTTTCAATAAAATTTGCCATCGAAAATTCGGGGAGTCTGTTTGTTTATTAGTAAAAAATATTTTCATAATTTAAAGCAATTATTGAGGACGCCCAAAGGATCCAATTTTCATTTTTAAAAAATTATTTGACAGCTAAATATCCCTAGTATAAGAAATCAAATCTCTAGGTTCAGTATTCTAAACTTTAATCAATTTGCAAAGCTGTCAATTTTGATTTAAAAAATATGATGCTGTTACCTAGCAGGGCAACGTTCTAGGTACTTGAGACTCTCTCGTTTCAGTAGATCTCAGGGGCTTTCTCCTCAGGGTCTCGGTAGCCCAAGAGGGAGGAGTTCGTCGATGCCATCTTTTTCCCCGGCTTATTCTTTACTGGTGACAAAGCTGGGTGATACGCGCCGCAGCAGTCCTATCATGTATGCTTCTTTTAAAATCTAAACACTTCCATAACTTTGGGAGCCACCTGGATTTTTTGCCAAAAGTGGCACCCATCTAGGACGGTCAACTTTTATGCGTTCCCGGTAAGTTTTCAGTTAAAATCCCCATCAACCACCATCTTAACTCTCTCGGTTTTTTCACAGGAAGATTCGTAACCCATTTCTCTATTATTTTAAGCTACCCCGGATAACGGTTCTTCTTTCACTAAGCTTCTGTAGCTCGACAAAGTTACTAAGCGCCGTACATTGTGCTTTAAAGGCCCAGTGAAACCGGGTTTTCGCACAAACTGGGCTTTACGGCAGAAAGGCGAACACGAAGCTCGGTCACCTTATCGGCAAATGCTGCGTGCCGAATTAAGCGACCCGGTCACTTTATCGGCAGAAGCGGCCGCGCGAAGCAACCGCAGCGCCGAATGAAGTGGCAGCAACGCCGCGCTCGAGAATTACCTTACCTAATTTGTTTTTTAACCCTTATTGGTAAGTCGGCAGCTGTTAACCGCCGTTGCATTGCTGCCCAGCGGAGTTCTGGCCTGCATCTTTTATTATTATTTTAAAAACACCGAAAGAAATTTCGAATTAAATTTATAGTCCGGGAGTCGCCAATCTTAAAAGTCCCGTGATCGCGGATTTGCAAATTTGTTTTATAAATTAATAGCTTTTAGTTATAGGAACACAATGCATTCGGTAAGCCTCGATTTAGTTGGCCGAAAATATTTAAAAAAATTAATTATTAAAAAAAAAACAAAAATGTTTCCTCGTCATCGCGGATTTCGATAAGAAATGGTGTATTCTATAGGAAATCTTGTAATTTAACGTAAAAAAATTGGCTTACCAATTTTATCCAGCCGAAAGGGCCCGGCTTACCTATTTAATGGATGTGATTGAGGGGTAAAATTTCCCCATCATTCCAGAAAACTATTTTTTTATTTGTTTCTTTTTATGTGAACTTTAAAAATATTTTGGTACGCGTATCTAAAAACGGCCGGAAATATCGGGCTCACCAGTTTTATTCTATACGGGCTCGATACACATCAATAATAATGAGTCTTAAATTAAATCATTTTACTCTGTAGTAAACGTTTTCTGTAAAAGTATTCTTCTATCACTATTAACATGACTCTTTATATAATATTAATATTAATCCCATTTCATGAAAAATTATTCTTATTTATGATTTTTCCATACATAAAATAGTCCAATACAGAACATTGTATGAGATTTTTGGTTCAGGATGAAACCCTGCATAAGTTTTCTCTGTCTTGCAGCTAAATTAGGTTCATCCCTCTGTCGAGGTCTTCCGGGTTTTCATGCCTTTACAGGTTGTGGCTATACAGCGGCTTTTATTTGTAAAGGAAAAATAAACCCATACAATTTATTGATACAAAATGAAGAGTATCAAAATATTTTTAAGCATTTGACGGATCTACAAGACATTAACAATAAAGTAAAAACAGATATAATACAACGAATTACCAATGAAATGTACAATGTTGAAAATAGTGATGTAAATGCTGCAAGATTTGAATTATTTTTGAAGTTCTTTGCTTTTACAAGTGACAAAGAAGAATTTTAGAAAGGCATGATAAAGTGCAATTAGAGTAACATTCCGCCGTGCTGGAAAACTTTATCACAAAAAATTTTACGCACAATATTTGTTAATAAAATGTGGCAAAATGCTACAGAACCATCATTCATTTCATATGACCCGACTGAATGTGGATGGCAATTCACGGAAAATAATAAACTCGAACCATTGTGAACGAATCAGAGGATGAGAGATTTTATGATTGTGATGATAAGAGTTTAGATGAATACTAATAAATATATTTTGCTTTCGTATAACAAATTGTTTACTGTGTTATCTTGAATTAATAAATTTATTACGATATTTAAATCAACTAAAAAAAATGAACTTAAATAAAAATGTTGCTATATTTCCTTTGATCATATTTATCCTTTTACAACTTGTTGCATTTAAAATGATTTAATTTAAGTCTCATTATTATTGATGTGAATCAAGCCCGTATAGAATAAATCTGGTAAGCCCGATATTTGCGGCCGTTTTTAGACATGCGTACCAAAATAGTTTTAAGTTTCACATAAAAAGAAACAAATAAAAAAAACGTTTTCCGAAAGCCGCGATGACGGGGAAACATTTTTGCTTTTTTTTAATAATTTTTTTTTATATTTTCGGCCAACTAAATCAAGGCTTACCAAATGCATTTTGTTCCTATAACTAAAGCTATTAATTTATATAAAAAATTTGCAAATCTGCGATCACGGGACTTTTAAGATTGCCGGCTCCCGGACTATTATTAATTTAATCAAGACAAAAATACGTTAAATTTTTACACAAAAGGCTTAAAATTGTTACAGAACACAAAAGTTAAAACTTGCCCATGGGTTATTTTATTGAAAGCAAAAATTATCCCCTTTATTAATTTGGAAAAATTAGTCTCGATGTGAAAATTATCGACTTTAAAAAATTATTCTTCCCCATGACCAAGCACCCCGGTATTAGACGGCTCTGGAGAGCTGTTTACTCAACGCCGGCACGGCCAGAAATGCCTCGATTTCGCGTCAATGCAAAAACTGTTAAATCGAACTTAACAAAACTTAACGTAACATCATGGTATGATATTCCTTTTGGCTAAATATAGAGCTCCCCAGAAAAATCCAAGGTATCCAAAAAGATCACGCAAAAAAATACGCTTTTTTGCCTTTATTTTGCTTAAATTGCTATTTTGTACCAAGCGTAATGCATTTTGCGATTTCTAAGCAATCCTATCTTGTAAAAAACTTAATAAAAAAACTTTTTTTCCAGTACATTTTTTCTCTATGACCAATATTTACTAAATTGTAAGCGGTTAAATAACAAAAAAGAGTATATACATTTTGTATTTTTAAGAGAAGTTCAGGACTTTTCTTAGAAGGAGTATATCTCTATTCTTGTTACATACATCCTTCCGAAGGGTTTCTAGAAAAAATATGCCTGCCTTCTCGTACATTAATCCAAAAACGGATAAGACTTGGTCTAAATGTAATCGTACATAAAATATTGTATATAAGACATATAAATAAATAAATTTATAAATAAATAGCGTTTATTTCCAATCTGACTTAAAATAAAAGTATTCGATATTGTCAAATGTCACATAAAGCAATTTAGAAATTAACATAAATATTTTAAAAACTGTAAAAATATACAAAAAATCATAGTTACATTTAGATATCAACAAAATATGACAAACATAAACTTACGCAAAGGAGAATTAAATAATTTAAAACCTATAAATAAACACTGTGTGTGTTTGTCAAGAAGAAAAGTAAAGGCGAGTCCAGACATGTGTAATGTATCGTGTAATGTAACGTGTAATGTAATGCGAATTCATCTGGACGCTACCTGAGCATAGAACGAATGCAACCAGAATACTTACCGCGAATTGTCTATCCATCTAGGTTTTCGCGAACATGTCGAGAGAGGTAGTAGTTGCGGAAGCTGCATTTATAGCTATGTATTTACTCCTGGAGGAAAATGAAGAGGAGAATAAACCACGTCGTCGTCGCCGTTGGTGGAAAACACAATTATATAAAAAGAGCCGGTTTGGAATTGATGATTGATTTAAAATCTCAGGAATTAGGTGGGCAATACAAAAACTTCACACGTATGTCGCCTATCGATTTCGAATATTTAATTACTTTAGTCGGACCAAAAGTAGGAAAATATGATTCCCCAATGAGAGCTGCTATATCAGTTCAAGATATATTAGAACTTACAGTGAGATTTTTAGCTACGGGGGATTCTTACACAAGTCTACAATACATTTTCAGAATTTCAAAGCAATCTATTTCCTTTTTCTTGATTGTCCCAGATGTTTGCTTGGAAATTATTGAAGCCTTAAAGGAAAATATACGGGTAAGTTTTTTAATATTTATTTTATTAGCTTTTAGATAGTAATGTTAGTATCAGAAACATATGTTTGTTTTATATCAAATCTAGAATGTCGAGAGATTCTTGAGATAGTTGTGAATTAGCCGGAGATGGCTGAGAAGACGTTTCATAAGAAGGGGAAAAAGCGGGTATCTCCACACGTACGGGAGGTGCGGGCGTTTGAGCGGTAGTGCAGGTCGTGTAGTTGCTAGGCCATTGCTGTAACTGCTGTGCGTACTGATTAGGATAATAATTATAATATCCTTCATCAGCTCTAAATAGTATATTTGTTATAGCACGCTCTACAGCATTCCGAACATTTGGTGGATACTTCATCATTTTGCTGCCAATGTAATTAATAAAATGAAGATTTTCGTTATCCAATTAAACGTTTGATGCTGGTTGAGTCTGAGTGCTCGTTGTCTTTAATATGTCGAGGGCTTTAGATAGCATTTCCATTTTTTGTTGTTTTCTCTAGGTTCCGTTTAACTTCTCTTTTTTTTTTGGTGGTTGCGAATGTGAAATGGACTTTTTTGGCATCTCTGATTCCTTTAAACTATCATTTTCATCATTTGTCTAGTATAATTTTTAAATTTTCAGGTTCCAACTACTCCAGCGGGGTAAAAAGAATTCTCAAAAAAGTTTGAAGAACTATGGAATTTTCCTCATTGTATTGGATCTATGGATGGAAAACATGTTATTCTCGATGCTCCAATTCAGAGTGGAACTGAATATCGTAACTACAAGTCATTTTTTAGCATTGTTATGTTTGCCCTAGTGGGCGCGGAATATAATTTTGTATTTGTGGATGCCGGATGTCAAGGCAGCATATCAAATGTTGGGGTATTTAAGGATACAATTTTTGTCAAAAAATTGGAAGCTGATAACTTGGGTTTACCTTCAGCAGAAACTTTGGTTAGAAGAAATAAAGAAGTGCCTTATGTTCTTGTTAGTGACTCTGCATTTCCACTAGCTGAAGATATAATTAAACCATATTCAGGAGATTTTCCTAAAGGTTCAAAACAGAGAATTTTCAATTACCGTTTAAGCAGAGCGCGTAGAATTGTTGAAAATGTTTTCGGAATCATAGCTTCAGTTTTTAGAGTTTTACGTAGGCCAATACTTCTCCAACCCGAAAACGCTGAGATTATAGTTATGACCATTGCACATCTACATAACTTTTTAAGAAGAAATTCTGAATCTCAAAGACATTACACACCGCTTGGATCTTTCGATCATGAAGAAGCGGGACAAATTGTTGAAGGATCTTGGAGAAAAGAACCAAACAAAGGTTCATTACTTCCACTTCGGAATGTACCACGAAGAGCTCCTCTGACAGCAAAACAAATCGGAGAAGAATTTTCTGATTATTTCTGCAACGAGGGAAAAGTTCCATGGCAAGATCGTTACTGTTAAAAATAATAAACTGTGTTTATTATTGCATTTATAAAAAATACTTACCATAGAATTAAGTCTTTTTGTGGATTGTCCCTGTCTCGCAAAAATACCAGTGCTTCATAAGCAAACCATGTGCTTTGATATATTTCTTTACTGCATGCAAAAAATAAAAATAAATTGTATAGAAATGGTACCGTAGGTACTAAGTAATTAAGGGATACACATACCTTTTCCGGTTCCCAGGCGCTTCCTTACTTTCGCCTTCTCTCTGCGATAGGACGCAAGTAAACTAATCATTTTATTTTTGCACTCTTCTGTTGATTCTATCCCCAGAGAGTCTGCAATTTCCCGCCAAGCATCATTTTTTAATGGTTTTTTAAAATATGTAGGGTCTTTCAGATTCCATAAGACTGACTTGTTTTTGAACAGTTCAATTAACTCCAGTGACTTGTCTTCACTTCACATTTCAAAAATAACACTAAATACTATTTATTAATAATTTATCCCGAACTAGGGCTCGCTGTCGCAATAATACCTACAGATCGAATCACGTCCAAACGTAGACTGCGAGCCCAGCGCGAGCGCCTTTGTGTTCGGGCAAAAAAACGACATCCGATGGATTCCCTTGAACCATTCGGCGCGCGTTACACGTAATGCTCGCAGTACCGTCCATACGGAGAATTCGCATTACAGTACACGTTACATTACACGATACATTACACATATCTGGACGCGCCTTAAGCTACATAAAATTACAGTCTTATCATATTAACAGGTCAAATATATTTACAAGATTATTTAAAAACAAAAATTAAAAACTGTAGTTTAGGAACTCATCTATGGAGTAAAAGGATTTATCTAATAATATTCTTTTAATTACAGATTTAAACTTGTTTCCGTTATTAATTTCTTTTATATGAATAGGCAGCTTATTAAAGAGCTTAATTGGTACTCGTAATATCAAAGGACTTCTACCTACTGCTGTCACTCTGTGACGAGGAATATCCATATTACAGATTCTTCTTAAATGGTACTGCTCACTTAACTCACGAGGTTGGGTATATGATTTTAATTTTGACTGTGCATAAACTAAGCAATTAAGTATAAAAAGAAAAGAAAAAGTTATCATTTTAAATTGTGGAAATAGGTCTCCACAAGAAAAAGCTCGTCTTTTAAACATCATTGTCCTAATTATCCTTTTTTGTTGTATAAAAATTTCGTTTGCTCTACAACAGTTTCCCCAGACTAAGACTCCGTAATTTAGGCACGATTGAACATATGCGAAGTAATACATTTTTAAAAGTTTAATACCTATTTTAGTACGTGATTGCCATAGAACAAAACAAGATAAGGAAAGCTTATTTAAGATATAGTCAATCTGTTGGTTCCAGGATACCCTGGCATTGATAAACACCACTAGAAATTTCGCAACGTTTGTCTGTTCAATAGTTTGACTATTTAATCTGACCAGAAGACTTTTATTTAAATCTCGCAAACTTAAACAGATCAGTTCAGTTTAACTTTCATTTAACACTAAGCCATTGGTATCACAATAGTTCTAAACCGATGAAACAGCACTATAGGCAATTTGCGGCTCACACGACTGCTGTATCATCCGCAAAAAGCGAAATATAATGACCATCAAAACCATTCGACGCAATATTGTTAATAAAGATTAAAAATAACAATGGCCCAAGTAAACTGTCCTGAGGTACTTCACTGGACACCTTTTGGAAGAACAAAAAGTATCCCGAAGGTCCTTTAAAATCACCCGAGGAAACGATTCCTTAGAAACTCTTTCAACCACTTAAGAGCGTTTCCACGAACACCACAGTTACTTAATTTATTAAGTAGTAAATCTATATTAATGACATCAAAGGCACGTCACGGGAGTTGACAAATCACCAAGAAAACCTAATTGCTCGTTACTGAAAAAATTTTTTTTTTAAGCTATGAGCCTAAGGTAATATGCTCTCTCAAATGCCTTAGAAAATACTGACAAAAATGCTATGCCACGACAGTTTGAAATTTCATGTTTGTCCCTTTTTTTATAAATCGGTCGAACTATAGTTTTTTTAAAATACTCGGAAATGATCCTTTCGAAAATGACATATTAATTAAAGTAGTAAGAGGCGCCACGACATAGTCAATAACACTTTTCAAAAGGCAGCAAGAAAAACCATCAAATCCGGATGAAGATTTTTTGGTGACATGAAGAATAATTTCATAAATTTCACGCTCTGTGTAGGGAATCAAAAATAGAGAGTCACAATTATTTTTATCCTTAGGTAATAAGGGTATAATGCAATCAGTTTTACTGTTAGACGTTATCTCATTAACACAATTAATAAAATAATTGTTAAACGCCTCTGCGGTCGAGTTTAAATCAACTATTTTACAATCGTTATTACCATCATTACCAAGATCATCCTTAGTATTCTTAATAAAATATTCCGGTAGAAAAAAAACCTTGTTTATGTTTCTTTCGTTTTTTATTATATTCCATGCCGTATAAGATTTATTATCAGAGTCAAAGACAATTGTAGTTAGTGATAACTACAATTGTCTTTGTCAGAGTTCATAAACAGATTATTTTGATAATTTTTTTGGCCCAATCTATTCGTTTATAATGCTGTTTTTTTAGTTCTTTATAATAACATCGCATATGCGGATCATTAGAAGTTTCGACAATCGATGCATTTCTTTAAGTACTCTACTCTCCTCAATGATTTGATTAGTTAAAGTTTAATATAAACATGGCTTTATTTTTTCTTGTAAGTTTACAGCTTTGCTCGCTAGCTTGCTCGGTCATCAAAAACTTGACCCATAAATTCATGCTTTATGTACTTGTGACATAAATAGCCATTATTAAATTATATTAATAAGACGTTTGACAGTACAACAAAAAGAATAAATTGGAAAACCATAAGTTTAAATAAATGTTTTCACCTTTGTCATAATATCTTTAATATAATCCGGATCAGTTAATACCAAAACTGGTCTAGCGAAAAGCCATACGCCTCCAAATTTATGACCTTTTTCCTTAAGTTTATTATACCAAACCTTAACTTCTCCGGCAAAGGTGGGCGATCTTGGAATGATGTACATATAATTTCCTAAAATACAAGAAACAAAATTAAAAAAAATCGAAAATATGTACAGGGTCTTCATTTATATTTACAGAATAAAAAAGGTGGAAAAAACTTTTTTTATACAAGTTTCAGACTTTTTCATCTATTATCTTTTAAGCATAAGGAAAGAAACAAATGAACATCGAAAAGTTTGGAAAAATGAATAAGTCAACTTTTTTAAATGGAAAACCCTGTATATATTTATTTAAAATGATGGGTGTATTCATTCTCTTTTTCAGAAAATATATAGTTTGGTGGCATTTCGTTCAGCCATTTTGAAAATATTCAAGTTTTTATTTAAACTCAATTAATAGTAAAATTCAGAATTGCCTTGGAAACCAAACGATTTTATTTGCTTATACGTTTTGACAGCACCTTAACATGTATTAGTATTTGTGCATCGCTTTATCTGAAATAAAAACACTTAAAATGTAGGTAATACCGAAGATTAAAAAAACATGAAATAATACGTATTTTTTGTACAGACAAAAAAATGTCTCTCAAGTTCGGTACGAATATCACCAACGTTTTTCCGGGGGGCATGTAAACTGGGGACTAAAATTTAGATTTAATATTTGGTACCTAAACAAGCATAGGTAAACTGAGGACTAAACTGGGGACAATAAAAAGCCGGTAACTTATCAGAACTAGCCATGACCGACCAGAACTAAGGGCTTTTAAATATCGGAAAATAAAAAGCTGCCTTAACTAACCAGAACTAACCATGACCGACCAGAACTAAGGGCTTTTGACTTTGGGAAAATAAAATGCCACTTTAATTAACCAGAACTAAAGATTAACGGACAAGAATTAAGAGCTTTATAACAGTCTTCGCAAATAGTAAAAATCTTAGCACTGCATTTATTATGTGTGCAAGTTCATCACTTTTCAAAACTTTTTTTTTGAATATGTAAAGTCATTTAAAAATAATAATTTGCAGCCGCGCTGACTTGATATAAATTCAACTTCACTTATTTTATACTTTGTGTTTGCACTAGTTGACATCAAAATATACTAAATTCAGATTATGTAAGCTTACGTAAGCTTAAAAACCCTTTCTTCTATTAAAATGTAATAATATTAATTTTAAGAAATTTAAAATATTGGAAAATAAGGGGAATTTTTTAATTTTTACCTGCTTTAAGTTGGTCCTCAGTTTACATGTCAAATTATTAATCCCTGTTTCAAACGGTCTTCAGTTTACATGTCATAAGGAGATTAAGTCCTTAGTTTACATACTCCGGTTTTTCTGGACTACAAATATATACCTTCGAAAAACAGTGGCAAAAATCAAGATTAGTTGGCCGGTCAATAGCGCCGATTTAAATTCTCTGGATCTATTTTTGTGGGATTACTTAAAATTAAAATTTCCTATAAAAGGCCAGAAAATATAAACATACTAAGACAAAAAATTGAAAAGGAAATTATGTGACTTAATAGGATATGGTAAAATTTTTCTACGCGATCAATCGTAAGTTCAAGAAAAACATTTTCAAGTGTGGAGAAAATGGTGGAAGTTACGCTGAAAGTTTGTAATTTTTTTTAGATTTCTTAAATTGATAGTAAATTATTTGTTTATCATAATAATGCTGATTTTTACTATCAATTGAATTTTTAATTAAAAACTTGAATATTTTTAAAACGGCTGAACGAAATACCAGCAAACTAGATATTTTTAAAAAGAGGATGAATAGTCCTTTTCTTCTAAATAAAAATATACAGTGTGTTCCATTTAAAAGAAGGTAAATTATAAATTAATTTTTTAAACTTTTTGATGTTTATTTTTTTTTATTATACTCAAAAGATTAGAGATGAAAAACTACGAAACTTTTTTACACGAAGTTTTTTCCTATTTTTCTTAATTTTATCATTATAGCCGAAAATGTTTGCCTGTTGAAGCAAAAATAATTGTTAAAAGTGTTTATTTAAAGTTAGTAGAGCGAGGCCACGAAAAACATTTTTCATTAAAGGAAACATCAACTTTAACCGGCGTTCCTCAAAGTACAGTGTGGAAAGTTGTAAATAATACTGTTAAGCCTAGAAAAGTACAAAAAGACAGTGGTGCACCTAATGTTGATTTATGCAATGAAGATTTAATTCAAACAATTACTATTAACATCCTAACTATTGTTCTATCGATGCTTACAACTACTAACTTTTTATACTTACTACTACTTACATAATTTCTAAATAACACAATAAAATACTTTTAACTATCATATTATGTTAAAAACTATTTAAAATGACGGCCATTTTTATTTATGCATATTTTACATTTTTTAAAAACAGTTCCAGTTACCTTGCGAAGGGTGTTTCTATTTTTATTATTTAAGACATCCTGAACTCTGTCCTCTAATTATTGGTTTATAGTTGCAGGGGGTTCAAACTCAAACACTTCATTTTTAACCTATCTGGGGACCTAGCTGTCCAATTAACAGGAACCCCGTTTGTGATAACTCTGTTGTTAAACACTTGTGTTAGTAGATTTTAAACATCCCGAGTATTATGTGCGGGGCACCCGTCCTGTTGAAACCACACATCATTCAGTACTTGTTCTCTAGGTACTATAGCTCTTTCGGCCGGTAATATCTGCTCTTTCAAAAGATTTAAATACCTTTGGCCTGTTAGTGTATGGTTATTATAAACAAATGGTCCTATAAGGTAATTATCTAAAAACAAACTATACCATTTGACCTAAAAATAATTTTTCGGACGGGGTGATTAACTTACCGTACATACCGCACCATACATCCAAATCTTACTTGTAGCCCACGTTCGGCCACTTCATGAGGATCCTCAGTGGCCCAAAAATGACGATTATGTCTGTTAAATAATCCACAGTAGCTGAAAAACGTTTCGTCGGTCCAAATAATTTTCCTGCTGAAATTGGGTACTTCTTGACATTGCTTTACAAACCAGTTTGGAAATTCTAATCGTCTTGGGTAGTCTGTATCTCTTAAACCTTGAAAAATGGACCATATTTTTTTTGAGGACTCTCTGAATGGTACTCCTTGGTATACGAATATCAGTTGCAGCTATTCGGGTCGACGACGTCGGGTTCGCATTAAAATGTTCCTTAATGTTATCATCACGGGCTTGATTGTCCTGATAAATTTTTGGCGCTGATTTTTCAAAACTTCCATTAGTTTTAAGGTTCATATCAAGCCTAGCAAATAGTCTTACACTTGGCTTTGTCTCTCAGGATACAGTTCCAAATAACTGGCGGTGGCAAGATTTGTATTCCTATTACATTCAATATAATATTCTAATATGTCAATTTTTTCTTTACTGGTTAAAGTTAATCACAAAAAAGTACTAAATACAGACAAAATAAAAAGTTAAATCAAATTTTATATCAATATTTTGCAGAGTTGTCGGTAAAATGAAGCATTAGGCAATTGTTTTTACGGCAAATGGCCTCCGTAGTCATGGCCAACTCAGCGAAAAAAAACTTTGTCGTTTTTTGACATAAAATAAAATATTTTTATGGAGTGCTAGGCACTATTTTAAAGTAAAAAAATGTTCTTTTTAATTAAGCGAAAAAACAAAATGGCCGCCATAAGAAAAAAAGAAGTTGATGATGGTATCTCAGAACCGAAACGTAGAAATTAAAAACTAAATGAAGGGATGCGTTGCCGCAATAATGTTTTTACAAATTTTAAAAAATATTTTGAAATAAAAAAAATACAGCACTTTTTCGAAAATGCAACATTTTCATTTTTTCAAAATATCTCTTAATCAAAAAAAGATTGGAACGTTCTCTAAGCTGCATTAGATTGGCAATTAAATACCCTACAACTTTCCCCACTTAACCAATTTTCTATCTCTTATAGTTTCGTTCGCATTATTATTTTTAAAAAGCTACGACTCATATAATTAGCTCATAAAATCAAATATTTTAAAAATTACTATCTTCGAATAGTTCGAATCATTCGGATAGCTCGAAATATTCGAATATTTTAAACTATTTGAATAGGTCGAATATTCGATTCGAAATTCGAATCGACAACTATTCGCACACCCCTATTACATATTTATTAATGCAGAGCCTGTCAAAAACTACTTATCAAATCAAAGTATCCGTCAAATTAATACCCATTTTTAATATATATATATATATATATATATATATATATATATATATATATATATATATATATATATATATATATATATATATATATATATATATATATATATATATATATATATATATATATATATATATATATATATATATATATATATATATATATATATAATATATATTACAGGGTCCTGCAGCTCACCTCCCATCTTATGTAGCTCATTTATTATTAATGTAAAATTTTCATATTTTGCAGACGTTACCTTTAATATACGGTGCATTTCAGAAAAATAATTTTGGTTATACAGGGTGTCACAAAAAAGTGTGAGGTCACGATGGTGCATTTTTTTAAATGGAACACTGTGTATATTTAGATACCTTTTGTAGTCATCTATCTTCCTCTAAAATTTTGTCAACATCTGTTCAGTAATTTCAGAGAAAAAAAATAAAATATTAAAGAAAACTGTTTTGCACCAATGAATTTAAAAATGAATAAAAATACCAATAGTGCTTGATTAATAGAATTAAACAAGGAACTTATTAAGTAACGTAATATCAGTCGCTTAGGTCATGTTTGGTTAATTCGAACTGTACAGGGTGTCCAAAATTTAGTATCAAACTCTTAGCCCTTGTATATTTTTAGGTTGTTAGATGCTGAATTAAAAAACAAACATTTTTCTAATTATAACCCTATCGAAATTCCTAACACATTAAAAGTTATTTGTTGAAAACTCATTTTGGCATGTTTTTTAATAGTAATACCATTGAATAAAAATGATAGATGGCTATGAAAAACAATTTATTGACATTAGAGTTTCCTAATAAGGTTAAATATTACCTAAAAATGAATAAAAATACCAATAGTGCTTGATTAATAGAATTAAACAAGGAACTTATTAAGTAACGTAATATCAGTCGCTTAGGTCATGTTTGGAATTTTGATAGGGTTATAATTAGAAAAATGTTTGTGTTTTAATTCTGCATATAACGACCTAAAAATATACAGGGGGCTCAAATTTAAAATAAAAAAAATAAAGTGCTTTTAAATTTGAAGAGTTTGACACTAAATTTTGGACACCCTGTACAGTACGAATTAACCAAACATGACCTAAGCGACTGATACTACTTTACTTAACAAGTTCCTTGTTTAATTCTATTAATCAAGCACTATTGGTATTTTTATTCATTTTTAAATTCAATGGTGCAAAACAGTTTTTTTTAATATTTTGTATTTTTTCTCTGAAATTACTGAACCGATGTTGACAAAATTTTCAAAGGAAGATAGATGACTACAAAAGGTACAGTTACGGCCATAAAATTTCGGGTGACGATTTTACGTGTTGTAAAACAGCCTTCAGTTACCAGCTTACCTTTACTTTTGACACCAATTCGAAATCTGTCATTGTCCAAAAAATATATCAAGTTCTTCGAACCATGCCACGCATATCAGTAGCAAAAAAAGTTCAAGTTGTTACATTGCTGGAGGAGGGCTACTCAGAAAAATCTGTTGCGGAGAGAGTCGGAGTGCCAAAGAGTTCGGTTCATGATATCAAACAAAAATTTCATGATAGAAATTCGCACGAGAGAAAGGAAGGTAGCGGTCACCACATATCAACCGAGGAACAAAACGAAAACTTGATAAGCTGCGTTCGAAGAAATCCTTTTAAAACAGCCTCTTTTGCAAAACTAGAAACAATTTTTCCTGGCTCCGACAGAACAGCACGGCGCTGCATCCATAAATTTTCGGAGCTTCGATGCCGTCGAGCGGCCAAAAAACCCTTTTTAACACAGGCAAATAAACAAGAAAGGGTTGGATTTTGCCTATAATACCTACCATGGGAAATACGTTTCTGGGAAAGGGTAATATTTAGTGATGAAAAGTTTTCCAGTCAAGTTTTAATGGAAGTATGCGAGTATATAGACCCCAAATTCAAGATTTGAAGAGACATACACCCAAAAGATAAAACAGAGTGGTAGGTTTTTGGTCAATGTTTGGGGATGTATCGGCGCAGGATGGGTGGGCGTTTGCTATCATATCCAGAGCAGACTTAACGCCAATTCTTATCAAGAAATATTCCAAAATATCATGCTGCCAGCGGCCTATAATGTCTATGGGAATGATTTTATCTATCAGCACGACAACTGTCCGGTCCATACAGCCCGAAGGGTCACCGACTGGTCAAGAAACAATCAGGTTAGAATCCTTTCCTGGCCATAGCGAAGTCCCGACGTCAACCCGATGGAAAATATATGGGTACTGATAGTTAAAAAAAATCCAGTCAACACATGTTCAGCCCGCAAATGAAGAAGAGTTATGGGCACAAATTCAAGAGGCGTGGAATAGTTTGACTGAGGATTACACTAGAACATTGTTCGCTTCGATTCCTAAAAGATTGGCCTTGGTGATCGAAAAGAATGGAGCTATCATAAAATACTGATTTTTGTTTTATAGTTTATTAGTTGATATTCAATTTGATTTTAGTTTTCTGTATAAATTAATGGAATTTCGGTTACTTCAAGTCTTTGTTTGTTTTGTTTCAGCTAAAAAATTTATATTAAAAGGCCTGTGAACGTGACTGTGTACTTCAAATATATAATTATCAGGTGAAAGCCTGGTTTACGAAAAATCAATGATTTTGACATGGATTGTCAATTTTTGCCCGAAATTTTATGGCCGCAACTATACCTAAATATACAAAAAAATACACAGTGTTCCATTTTAAAAAATGCACCATCGTGACGTCACACTTTTTTGTGACACCTTGTATACCCAAAATTATTTTCCTAAAATGCACCGTGGGTTATAGGTAACGTCTGCAAAATATGAAAATTTTACAGTGAATAATAAATGAGCTACATAAGACGGGAGGTGAGCTGCAGGACCTGTATATATATATATATATATATATATATATATATATATATATATATATATATATATATATATATATATATATATATATATATATATACATATATTTTTTCATTCTGGGAGTATATCCGTTTGTCATTTGTCTTCCTTGCGGAAGTTGCAGACTTTTCGCCAAGGTCACTTGGCATTTTCAATGCTGCCTAACTGGTGTCAGAAGATTGTCTAGCTAAAGGATACCTGCCCCCTACCAACACTTAATGTTTTTAAAATCAAGGGCTCCTATACTTATACAAATTTAAAAGTGCCTCCAGAACCAACTCAAAATTGTTCTCTTACTATTAGACTATAAACAAAGTATAGTAAGGTAGCAAAGATAAAATAGTATAAATTGTATTAAATAAAGTTAACTGTAGGGCTTACCATAAGGAAAAGATGGCTCTAAGTAAGGTACTCCTCTTTTCTTCCAGTATGTAAAGGAGTACTGAAAATATAATATTACTGCCAGCACTATAGCAGCTAATACCCATATAGCATCCTTTATAAAAAAATCTGATATCATTTTACTGCTATTAATTTTTTAACCTAAAAATAACTATATCATCTTAATAAAAGGTGATAAATATAAACTATTAAATATTGGAAACTCATGAAATATATTAACCACATAAAGTAAATCTGAGATAAAACACAGAGCCGTAGCTAGGAGTACGTCGAATAATAGATTGTTTTTCACTATTCCATATTAACGCTCTTGCGTTTTTTCGTATCTACAGGGTGTTCCAAAAGATATGAGACATAACTTAATGGATATTCCTTGACCAAAAAAAAGATAAAAATAAACATACTCCAAAACGTCCCATTTTTGAGATACAAGGTGTAAAAGAAAAATTTGCAAAATCAGGATATTTACTTTATTTTCAAATCGGGCTTTTTGATTTGAATAATACTTTGTACAGATGTAAAATATTGATTAAAAGAGACCTTCTAATGATAAACTTATGTTACTATTACGAACCAGTGCCAGTGGCTTAGCTTCAGAGATTCTTATTCATTTTTTACTATTATTTTTACAAAAAATGTTCAACGTGTTGATAAAATAAAGATTTAATACATGTATTTAAAAACTTTTTGTAAAAATTAAAATTGTTAATGATTTTAAATATTAGATTTTTCGTATCCCGTAAGTTTAAAATTTAAATATCTCGAAAACCGTTAGGTTTATTAAGTTAACTTAAAAATACCTTTCTATGTAGAACTAACTAGCCAAAAAATTAAAATCAGCCATTAAATAATTAAAAATAATAACACCAAAAGAATTATGGCGAAATAATAGTAAAAAACTAAATAAAATTGCCAAAAGTTTTTCTTCAGAACGTGTATTTTGATTATTGTTTAAACTGTAGTCTCAATTATATCCAAACACCCGATTTAAAAATAAAAGAAAAATACCAGTTCCGAAAATGTTTCCTTCACACCTTGTATTTTAATGGCTTTAAAGTGATGTTTACAAAACATCCTTGTTTTTTTTTTGGCGAAGGAATCTCCCATTGAGCGCTGTTTTACGTTTTTTTTAAACCCTATATATTTTTTCGTTAACTTTTATTAATTTTAAATATTTAACTTATATTTAAATTTTACAAAATCTTTAACCGAAACAAAATATGTGATGATGAAATTATATTTCCCAGAAAATACTTTTGTAATGTAATGTAATGAAATTGTTAATTACACAAAACCAAAACCGTTAGTTGTATCAAAAAAAAAATGCAAGAGGTCAAAAATTAAAATTTTTCTATGACCGACTTGCTCGTCTAGCCTTTTTAATTTATCGTTTATATAAAATTTTGGTCATTAAAAATGTTTACCCCCTTAAATCTTCCCTAAAATTGGTTTTTTACCTTTTTTAAGAAAAAGAATTACATACCGCCCAAAATATTACGGGTAGGAAAATTTTCATGAGACTTGATGCTAAACTTAAGCCACATTTCAAACCTTTTTTTATGCATCTTACTATGGCTGTAGCTCGGAGGGAGTGCATTTTAGGGGATATGATTATAGAAAAAAGTCTAATATTGACCCTAAATAAATATATATATATATATATATATATATATATATATATATATATATATATATATATATATATATATATATATATATATATTTATATATATATATATATATATATATATATATATATATATATATATATATATATATATATATATATATATATATATATATATATATATATATATACAAATGTGTAAAATGCAAGTCCTGATGTGTCATATACTTTTAAAAACAAAACCAACAGACAGCTAATTTATTTCACAGCTAATATATATATTTTGAAATCTTTTCTACATGTTTCATAACAAAGATTTCAAATTGTTTATGTAAATACATGTAACATAAGTTTTTAATCAAATATTGTGTTGCATATTATTGAATTTATTTAAGAATAAATTTTACGTTTTAGTAGGCCTGCTATGCACAGTATTTTTGTAACTACGATTTTATTGTTGAGAAAATTTATTCTAAGTTTAATCATTCGCAAATATGGATGAATACTTAATTTACATTCCACTTCTTTTAGTCAAGAGACAAACAATTGTTTTATGTAAATCTTGTCTCATTTAAATAGTAGGCTAATATTTTTATATAAAGAAAATATAGAACTTGACACACATTCCACAACTAAATTGGTATTTTAAAGAAACGAAATTCTCGGATCAAAAAACTTTAAACCCCTGGACTCCCTATTTTCTTTGGGGGATATTCCATAAAACCCAAATCCTCCGATGTGTAGGGGAGGGGCGCATATAAGTCCCGCCAAGGTAAAAACTTTAGATTTTTTGCTTACACCGTTTGCGAGTTAGATGCTAATATATTTTTAAAAATCGCTACTTTATTATAGTCTCGTGTTTATGAACAACAATAATAATACATTTAGTTGTGAATTTACGTTGTCATTTTGAAATTTAGTGCTTTATTATTATCAAAAGATCGTATAGTTTGTCTCAAGGTATACCGTGTTAGCTTTTGCCTTCATTTATGGATTATACCTGCCGACAACAATAAAACTGCGGATAAGTAGGTAAAGGACAGAACATTAGGGACGGACTATAATAATATAAAGATTTATAATTTCTTGTTTATTTAGGTAGGTATAATCTTAAAATTACATGAAGAAATTAAATATATGAAAAGTTTTAATAAATTTATAACTATATTACCTGTACATAATTACATTTTTAATCTAAATATCTAAATCTAATTCTGTGTCACTATCAAAGTCATCATTGAGATTAATTACAATAGGATTTATGTTTTTTTTGTATAGAAATGCAAGAGTCCTCAATTTTTATAATGTGCTGTGCTGAATTTTTCCAGCTCTCAACTGGTATGTTAGTAATTACATTTTTTATTAAATTTATAACACTGGGACTTAAAGTAGGTGTAACATTTTCTGCTCTGATCTTTGATTTTACTTGGTTCCACAAATGCTCTATGGGGTTAAGCATACAGTGATACGGAGGAAGACGTAAAACAGTATGCCCAGCCTGTTCAGCCAAATTATCACATACATATTGTTTTTTAATTGCATATAAATTTAGGACTTCCAAAAGTTGCCTTTTTTGTGTAACCGAATTCAAACTAAACATTATTTTCTAACAAATATTCCTGGATTTCAGTTTTTGAACTTGATGAAGCTGGTGCTTTGTGTAGCAGACGGCTGTGGTAGCTTGCGTTATCCATGACAATAACAATGTTGTTTGGAATATTTTTTAAAAGATAATTTTGAAACCAGTTTTCAAAATCTTCTGCACTTGTATCCTCATGAAAGTCCAAGCTAGAATCCTTAATATTCTTTGCAGACAACAGCAAGCAGTTTGGGACAAATCCGTCTTCTGAACCAGCGTGTATTATGGTAATGCGTTTTCCTTTAGTTGAAGGTGCTTTCGTCTGACAGTTTTGACTGGAATCAACCCATCCTTTGGATACTGTGTTGTGTGTATCGAACCATGTTTCATCAAGGTAAATTATGGATCTGTTTTTTAACCTATATCTTGTAATTTCTTGAAGGAATGCATAATCTGTGCGATTCCAATACTACTTGTCTTTTGTCTATTTTGCGGTATTTAAATCCCATTTTACAAACAACTCTATGGAGGGTGGCACGGCTAATATTTATATTGGTTTCGTCTCCGTCTAGCTTCTTTTTTAGTTTATCCAAGGTAGGAACAACTCCGCTTTCATAAAGACAATATATTGTCCTTCTTATTAGGTCCTGATCACTATTGTCTATACGGTGAGATTGAAAATCACTACGTTTTTTTCTTTTGTTCACTAATTATAATATACCTTATCGATGATATTGGAGTTTTTGTAAGTAGACAGGTTTCTTTTAAAGCTTCTTGTTTAATTAGTCCTCTACTGATTAAAGTTTCATACACATTTTTCACAGCCTGTTTTGCATCTAATGACAAATAATTTCGACGTGACATAGTTCTATTCTCGTAAAACAACTTTTTCGAAACGCACATTAAAAACGGTTATTCAACACTGCCACTAAAATATTAGCCAAAATATTTATTTACCTAATGGTCAATACTCAAGAAATACCTGGCCCACCCCTGCCCTTATGAAATAAGGGTTTACCCAATAAGAATAAATGGGTAATAAAATCGTTAAATGTTTATTGGGGTATGGTCCGTCTAAAGCCATAGCGATATACTTTGAGACAGACTATACAGCGAAAAGATTAACCATGAGTTACACTACTGAAAAAAAAGTATTGATAATTAAATGGAACCATCAAGGAAATAGTTACTAAAAGGTATCAGACATGTTCGCTGCTCAGTATCCAAACAGACCGATACGCGGAAAATATTTTTTTTTAACTTCTATACAGGGTATTCTACAAAAATCAATTTCAGTTTTTCCTTAAAAAAAATCGTGATTCGTATTGCTGATTCGATTCCTTTACGAGGATCTGAATCTTTTTTGAGGAATATTATTAAAATAAATAAAATATTTTAATTATTTTGTAAAACCTATGTAATATCTTTTTTTTATTTGTTACTCTGGTATTAGATAAACTAAAAATACTGGTAAATAATGCCTAGCTACGGCTTAAATTAAACAAATATTTGTAAAATACTTTATAGTCGTCTGATAATGCAGGTAGGTACTCACATAATCTACTTAAAGTTTAAATTGGGTAGATTAAAAATTAAATAACACATTTTATATAGATCCTTTTAAAAATCTATATTTTTAAAATTTACCTTTAATTTAAAATTTTTACTAAAATAAGCAGAGAATTTAGGTAATTGGAAGGTAAACAAATTAAATTCTTTAATATAGTGTATTTATTCATATTTAAACTAACAAAAAAAAAACAGTCATAAATCTCCGGTAGCAAAAAAACCCATAAAATATCCTAAATAAACAATCCGTACAGGTCCCATAAAACCTCTCTTTGGCCGGGCTTTTCTGAGAATGTTCAAAACCCATTCTTTATGTTGACATAAGTTAATCGATAAATTACCTGAATATAGGCATTATTCTAAAACAAAGCAATTTTTCGCACTAAATTATTTTGTTAAAAGCTTATCAATACGAGAAGATTTGTGTTTATAGATTTTTAAGTATCTTGAACACAAATCAGGAATAATTATTTTAACCTTTACAAAAATTTTCGAACTTACTTCCGGCGGTATTGAAAGTTTAGTTTTGTAAATAATGTCAGCTACCGAAAATTTTATGACTGATTTTTTGTTGGTTTAAATATGAATAAAAACACTATACCTACTTAGTTTCTTTTAACTCGTGAACATATCCTATATTATTAGGTAATAATTTTTGTTTAGTTCCCCCTTCTCCACTTTAGTGTCTGGGAAATATTTCTGGTGTATTATAGTTAGCTTTTCTATTCTTTAAATTTATTACGTAAATTAAATTAATTGTGTTGTTACTAAAAATAAATACGAAATCCAATAACAAAAAAATTAGTAAAACTACTTTACTTTTGGTAAAAAATAACTCTATTTTGCCATTTTACAACTAATATTATAAATGCTCTTTACCAAAATCTGTTTATTTTCATTTTTGAATAACGTAAGCAGAAACAAAAAATAAATTATCTTTGTAACAAATTTTTGCCTTCTTTACCAAATATAAACCGATTGTTTTGTCATATCACCGCTTTGAAATTTGATAGCTGTACAAGCTTAGAATTCTCCACAACCAGAATGTATTTAGCAAACCTAGTACTAACATTCTGAATGTCTGGTAGCCGTTACTTAATCGTAAAAAAGCGGTCAAGCTTCGGTAAATAACCAGTGGTGTACGAAATGCCGGGAAAATGTAGAAAATCTCCCGAATATAAACAAAACACGTGAGAAGAACACTACAAGTTCATAATTATAATCTTTTTTCGTATAGGCGTCCTCTTCGGAGATATTGGCTCCCAAAGAGCTCCAATGGAATCAAGTTTTTTTGACATAATAATTAAACCACCAGATATATTCTAATTTTATTATAATAAAATGTAATACTAAGTAAGACTATTCAAATTACTATCAAAGAAAGTGTTGTGAATTACTCACAGCTGCAGGGACGGACTAGATGTGTCACTCATGATCCCCTTTTTTGCGCTCTATATTAACAAGAACTTTGGACAACGTTTTTTTTACAAACCTTTAATTATTGACTTAAAATAAGGTAATCTTCATTCATGTCGCTAATCCTAACCGTTATGTTCCGTATGTTCGAGGAAGTTCAAGGCCTCTCTAATTGAACTGTAAAAGGATGCATAAAAGATGCAATTCGTGTTGCTCTGTTGGGAGCTGCCAAAGGAGAAATTATACTGGCCAACTCCTCCGAGCAGAAGCCGTAATAATACCTATAGAAGAGCAAAATATCCCCCACAGCTCGACGATAGGCAAGAAAAGAAAGCCTCTCTGTAAGCGTGAAATCATCAATGAGACGAACAGCTCTTCTTTGAATGGAGTCCAGAATGCTAAGTGTTGTAGGAGACGCCATTCCCCAGACATGAGAACAATATTCTAAAGAGGGTCTGATTTGGGATATATACTGAGTATACAGATTGGAAGAAGAAAAATACTTTCTGGCTCGAAAGAGGAATTCAAGCTTTTTTAAAGCTGCTGAGGCTATGGATGTAATGTGTTTATGCCAGTTGAGGTTATTCTCAAAAGTAAGGCCGGCAAGATTAAACGACTCTTTGTTCTGCAGAATTTGGCCGGTCATATGTAACGGATGAGCACTAGCAGACTTTTTTTGCGACAGCGAACAGGACTGTGTTTTGAAGGCATTAAACTGAACAAGATTTTTGGCGCCCCAATCCAAGATAAGTTTGAGGTCTTGTGAGAGATACATCCGCATTGACCTACGGTTGGTTTCCAAATCAGGATTATTGACTGGCTTGAGAAATTGAATGTCAGCAAAACTATAAATGGGATTGATTGTGGAAGAAAGAAGATCGTTAATGTGTAGAAGAAACAGAGTGGGTGCCAGTACTGAGCCCTGGGGCACTCCAGCATTTATTTCGTAGAAGCTGGAAGAATGACCATCTACAGTAACTGATATACGTCGATTAGAAATGAAACTAAAGAGCCAAGAGCAAGGTTAAGGTGAAAGACCGTAAGAAGGAAGTTTGTTAAGAAGCCCATCATGCCAGACCTGATCGAAAGCTTTGGATATGTCAAGAGCAACGATCTAGGATTCACCCAAAAATTCAAGGGACTTGTTCCAGTTGTGTGAGACAAAGGAAAGAAAATTAGCTGTGGATCTTCTGTGACGGAATCCATATTTTCTGTCATGTAAGATCTTGTGTTTTTCCAGATACTTTAAGATTTGGGAATTATTCAATTTTTCCATTACTTTGCACAACAGAAAGAAGAGATCTAGGTCTATAGTTAAAAGAAAGATCTTGCATCCTTTCTTGGGACAGGTTGCACACGTGCAGTTTTCCAGCTCTCCAGAAAAAAAGATACGAAAGAGGCAAGTTAGGATGGGTGCAAGCTCGGGAGCACATTTTTTTACGATTGCTGGTATGCCATTCAGCACAGCTTCAGTGTTACAGCTAGTGATGAAAATTCCTGGAAATAATATATATATATATATATATATATATATATATATATATATATATATATATATATATATATATATATATTTATATATATATATATATATATATATATATATATATATATATATAAATATATATATATATATATATTTTTTTTTATATATATATATATATATATATATATATATATATATATATATATATATATATATACAGGGTGATTGGTAAGTAAAATGAAAGCCCGAATTTATTTTTTAATACTAAGTCGAAAACCAAGAATACTTTTTTTGCAAAATTTTCCTTCGTTTCCAAGATATTTCACTATAAAGTTTTGGCAAAAAAAAAATCACCTTGTGGGTGTCGCTAACCTTAGTTGGCACTTTTAAACTATTACGTCATATAAAACCCAGTTTGACCTTTATCAAAAGTTAGACACTTGTCAATCTGTTATTGAAAAAATCACAAGAAAATGGAGTTCACTAACGAAAAATACGGTGATATTGTTTATGTGTATGGGTATAAGATAATAATTATTAAGTATGTGCAGCAAAGTGTCTAACTTTTGACAACGGTCAAACTTGATTTCATATGAAGTAAAAGTTTGAAAGCGCCAACTAAGATTAGCGACACCCACAATATGATTTCAATTTTTTTGTCAAAACTTTATAGTGAAATATCTTGGAAACGAAGGAAAATCTGCAAAAAAAGTATTCTTGGTTTTCGATTCAGAATTAAAAAATTAATTCGGGTTTTCATTTTCCGCTCTACTTACCAAACACCTATCTTTAATTATATATATAAATATATATATATATATATATATATATATATATATATATATATATATATATATATATATATATAAAATAATATTATATATATATATATAATATATATATATATATATATATATATATATATATATATATATATATATATATATATATATATATATATATATATAGGGTTTTCAAATGAGAATGATATGATTTTGTAATACAGTTATACCAGTTACTAGTTGTCATTTTATTCAGTAAACTCTAACAATTTATGATGGCTTAATACTCGCTCCAAGAACGTCTGGTTATTGTCCAAAATTTTTACGAAAATGGTCGTTCTTTTGTGAATACTTTTCGCGCACTTCGCGGAAACTTTGGTCTAAATAATCGCCCTTCTGTGCTTGCCATTCGTCGCATCGTTGAGAAATTTAAAAGTATGTCACGCTGTTGCTTTAGCCCAAGTGTTTTGGCCTAAAAACACTTTTCCAACTTTTATTTGGCCGTTGGCAGCCTTTAAAAAAAAATATTATTTTTTTTTTTAAATAAAATTAATAACAATTAAATAGCAAAAGTACAGTAAAGCTGAAGGTGAGTAGCAGAGAGAGCGTGCAAAAATGCCCTAACTCATTTGCCGGAGGTAGGGGTTAAACTGGGCGCCACTGCTTTTGGTGCCAGGCCTAGCAGAGACCTTCCAAGGTTTAGTTGGGAACTCTCGTTCAACTTTACTACCACTCAAAGACAAGAAAAATTTTACTAAACAATATTAACATTAGAAAAAGGAGACACTAGGCGAGCCAAATAAAACACTATATTTAAAACAAATAGGTAATGGAATTTATTATAAATTTGTAATTTAAAAGTTAAAAGTTTACACAAAAAAAAATTATCAAAATAAAATGGTGAATGCGCTGGGTTATGAAATGTAAAAAAATAATTATAAAAGGTTGTATTAAATTGTTTACAAAAATTAGAATTTGTAATTTAAGAGTGTACCAAAAAGAATACATAATCGAAATAAAATGGTGAATGCGCTGGGTAATTGTTAAATTTTCTATACTAAGATGAAAAGAATAAATTTATAAAAATAAGTCTACAATAAAAAAAATATATAGAATATAAAAATATCTAAGAATACCGCTTATAATTATTTAATTAACAATAATTAAATGACCAGGTGCACCATTTGAAAACCAATAAGAATATTAAGATTTACCAAAAAAAATAAAAAATATTACAATAAAAATAAAAGAAAAGGCCGCAAATAATTTATAACAATGTGGTAAAAATTTAAAAGGTAGAGTCCTAAATTGTTTCTTGAAAAGTGTTAAAAAAAATTGTTAGTAGGTTAATTTTAATGTTGCCTGTTTTGTTGAATCCAAGTGATGGCAGGTGTGCCAGCCACTACACCGTGAAGAGGGATGGTGTCCAAAACTACAAACAACACATTAACAGTTAAATGGTCACTATATCTGACCCGTCCCAAGAAAACTTCTTCCAAATTGATGGCCCCTCCAAACCAAAGCGAAAACTGTTCCAAAAAAAATTAATGGCCCATGTGAAGAAAAATGGCCCGTCCGAAGAACCCTACAAAATTCAATACTTATTAAAACCCAATAAAACGTAAGATAATTAAGCGACTTTAAAAATCCCAAGAAAATTCCCTCAAATCCCATACTGTATGTGTTTCATTAAAAAAAGTTAATATAAGGAAACTTTAAAATCTGATGCTTGGTTCGAAACCTTTCAGTTAGCAAAAAAAATAAAAATAGTAACTTATTAAGTAAGCAACGTTAATTAATCATATAACAATAAACGAACCCATTAAATCAAGATAACCTAAAATAAAATTGTTTCAGTAAACTAGTTTACAAAAAAAATTATGCCCTATTCCATTGGCACCAAAAAAAAAAAAACATATTCCCTAGCTACCAAAAGATAATTAACAATCACTTAACTAGTGTAAAATAAAAGGTAATATATCCATAGCATTATATTTAATCAAAGGTATAAACCATCTTGGCTTAACTAAAGCCCAAAATTAATTAATTAAGGTAAATTAAAAAAAAAACTAATTTTCGTTAAGTATAAAAAAAAACCTTTCCGAAGTACTAAATTGACAATTTAAATAATAAATGGGTCTCGAACAGTCACCCAGATACTTATACCCTGAATAAAAGTCTCAAAAAGAAAAATTATGACAAGAAAACTTAGTAATTAAAATTTATTACCAAAAGAAGGTAATTTAACCCCAGAAAATTAATTAATACTAAAAGAAACAAAGAATCTATACACAAGCGCCATCTAACGGCGATTTATTAAAACTTTAACGCTAATTAGAGTAGCCAATTAACGTAACTGTCAAAAAACAACAAAAAAGAATAATTCAATAAAACTGCGATTTTCGCAATAAATTGGCCACAACAAACCCCTTAAATTGGTGTAATTAGGGTAATTAATAATTAATTCTTACTGAAATTCGACTTGCCCAACGCATGACGTAATATATTAAAAAAATAATGAAAATCCCCTGAACCACCAGCGCGTCGTAAGAAAACCCCAATAAATCTATTAATATACCGTTTTATACGGAAAATACTTAGTTAAAATAAGTCTAGAAGAACTTACCCAAGATGTTAAGGGGTATTTTCAACTAACACGTGATCCCTGGGGCGTCGAACTACAAGTCCTGCAGTGCAGATTTCTTTCCCGAAATGGCCAAAAAGGCAACGCAAACCAACAAAATTCACACAAAACCAAAGGTAAGTTAAATCGGGAAAGATTTTTGGGAAATTTGCAGCACAAATCCTACAAAGATGGCTTGAATACCAGTAGCTGCAAATTTTCCTAGTTCTCGGCTTGAAGATTGACGTGAAAGTGCCAATAGTAAAACATGGCCGATGGCCCTTTGTCCTTCTCAAAAATGTACCAGTGGGCGCACGCACATCGCTGCTAATTCTAGGAATTTTCTCGCCCCCAAATTGGCAATATCGTTACAACATTTTGAGTTGCCTACCCACGCTGCCCAAATAACATTTCCTCGAACTGTCATCTGTCTTGTCAAAAATAAATTCAAACAAAATTATACAACAATCCAGAATAATAACAGGTGTTTAAAATTTCAATGCAAAGAGGATAAAATACAAAGAACCTGTACAAAAAAGACTCTGGAGGCAAAGGAAACTGCTCTGGCCCTTGTGACCCCACGACAACTGTTGGGAATGGAAAAATAAAGTAAACAAACTAAGGTAAATACGGAAGGTAATGTAAACAACCCTTCCTACATAGCCAATAAAAGCAAAACTGCTACGGAAATGTAATTTCTAGACAAACCTACAAGCTGTCGAGGATTGTATATAGGGGAAAAACCATACCGAATACCTGGAGAAACAAAATTTGGTTACGAACCCCTGACATGGTTAATTCAAAATACAAACATTTTAAAGGTAAGTCCCTGCTTAAATTAGAAACTATTGATTTATACAAAGTGAATCTAACCTACTTAATAAGCTTGGTTTAGTCAATAGTGAAAGATGTACCTCAAAATTAATGTTGCATCGAACAAAATTAAGGCCAGTTATCGACTCGAGGTATATTATGTTAATTTTTTAGTACACCATACTGCAAGGGGAAAAAAGCAACGTAAAGCATAAGGTAGGATACCAAAGGCTATAGAAAGACAGAAGTAACCCAGCAATTACAATAAAATTTGGAGCCTTTTGCCAAAAATAATCTGCAAAAAAAAATTAAAACCGATTATTAAAAACAAACCTAGGAATAAAAACTAACCGTGACAAGTAATTTTACTCTTCACGACATAAAAACTCCAGTTAGACGCTGAAATGCCAGAATTGTTGAAAATATTGCTGTTGTAAGAGATAGTGTTGCAGAAGATACAAATTTATCAATTCCTCGTCGTGCTCAAGAGTTACGACTTAAAAAAAAACAACTTGGCGAATTTTGCAAAAACTATTTAAATTTAAACCCGAATGAGATTGTTTTGACCCAAGAACTAAAGCCACTGGACCATCGTAGGCGCCGCGAATTTGCTGCTTGTAGTTTAGAACGACGGGATCACAATTTTGCCGAAAAAAATATCTTTTTAAATGAAGCTCATTTTTGGTTAAGTGGAAACGTAAATAAGCAAAATTGCCTTTTCTGGTGTGAAAACAATCCACAACAGATTAACTAGAAGCCTTTGCATTCCCTGAAGGTAACTGTATGGTGTGGTTTATGGCATGGTGGTATCGTTGGACCATTATTTTTCCAAAATGAGGTTGACGATTCCGTTACAGTGAATGGTGAACGATATCGACAGATGTTGACAAATTTTTTATGGCCAAATTTGGATGCGCTTGATTTAGAAGTTATGTGGTTCCAGCAAGACGGCGCTTCATGTCACCCTGCTCATGAAACTGTCGCCATACTGTAAGAAAAATTTGGTGAAAGGATAATTTCAAGAAATGCAACTGTTGCCGGGCCACCAAAAAGCCGTAATTTGACTCCTTTGGATTACTCTTTGTGGGGTTATTTAAAATCTAAGGTTTATGCAAACAGGCCACAAACCCTTGATGCTTTGAGATTGAAGATTGAACGCTGCATTCGTGAGATAACACCCGATTTATTGCACGAAGTTTTCGAAAATTGGATTCGTCGAATTCACTCGTGTACACGAAGCCGAGGTGGACATTTAAACGACGTGCTATTTAAAACATAAACGTTATCGATTGTACTTCAAGATAATTTTTTAAAAAAAATCATATATAATATATATATATTTTATATAATATATATATATATATATATATATATATATATATATATATATATATATATATATATATATATATATATATATATATATATATATATGTTGTAACGTATATTTCACGGATGGTGGAATGTACATTTGTTTTTTGGTTTCAATCCTTTTCAGTAGATAAACATTTAACTCTCATTGGATTTTCAATTTCCTGGGTGGCTGCATGGAATGATAATCCAAATTCCGAGTATTTAAAAATTGCAATATTATAAATTATTTACATTATTCATAATTCTATATATATTATAATATATATATATATATATATTAAATTGTAATGGGTATAACCAATATTAGTGGGGTGTTTCCAACTACGGTACGAAACTTCAGAGGGTGATTGGCTAGGTCGTTTTAAGAAAAAAAGTTCCTATGAACATATGTCCGGAGTTGCTTCATTTCTGAGATACAGGGCGTTGAGGTTTAAAGAAAAAAACGGTATTTGATTGAAATTATTAGCTCCAGTGGCGTCTCAGTGGGCACCACAGCCATATTATTGACAAAAAAAAGTACACCAATGACCTTTTCTTATAGTTTTTATATTTTTTAAGATTAAGCAACTAAAAATACAACTTTTTACTTTTCTGGGTTTTCTTCATATCTAGCTTCGTTTTCGAGAAAAAAAAATAAAAACCACATTAACTCATTCTAAAAGCTATCTATGGACAACATGAAATAAAAACCAAAAATAAAAAATAAACAATTTCGACCTTAAAGTAAATGAGCAAAATGTCCACCTTCTCATAAAATACGGCACTGCAATCGATTTGTCATTGAGTGTCTGACACTTAAAAAAAAACGATATTTAAATATCATAAATATCCTTAAACGATTTGGTGAACCAATGACTTTTTTTTGTATTTTTTTTTTTAGATGAAGCAACCGCATATCTTGTTTACTATAAAAATAAACATTTTACTTGTACGACTTTTATTATCACATTTTTGGCATACCACATCTGCTTTTTATAACAAATTATTGCGAAGTCCAATCTAGTACCTACTTACCCGCTTTGGAGACCAGCTCACAGTGATAGTATTGTCATATCAGTAAAATTCAAAGTTGTCAATTAGCAGTGATCCATCATGAATTATTTTACTAACGCTGAAATGGCTGACATGCACTTTATTTATGGATTAGCAAATGGAAATGCGCAAGAAGCACGAAGAATTTACCAGGACAGATATCCTAACAGAGTAATTCCATGTGATAAAAAACATTTAGAACGCTACACGCAAGGTTATGTGAAACTGGGAGTTTTAATAAAAATACAGGTGGTGGAAGACCAGAAACTGTAAAAACGCCTGAATTAGAATAAGCTATACTTAATGCGATAGAAGAAGATCCTTCAAATAGTACCAGGAAGATTGCACAGCAGCTTGAAGTCAGCCCAAAAACCGTTTGGAAAGTTCTAAAAAGAAACCTCCTGTACCCATATCACATACAGCGGGTCCAAGCTCTGCTACCTCGGGATTTTCAAACAAGATTAATGTTTTGCAGGTGGTTGATTCATACCACGGCATACAATAATAATTTTTTACCAAATGTTTTATTTACGGACGAGGCAAATTTTTCACGATATGCTATTATGAACTTTCACAATGACCATTTTTGGGCCGACGAAAATCCCCACGTTATTAGAGAAAGTTATTTTCAGCAACAATTTTCGCTGAACGTTTGGGTAGGAATTATTGGTGACTACCTTATTGGCCCATTTTTTTTACCAGCAAGATTAACAGGTGAATCTTACACGGACTTTTTGCAAGATCATTTACCCATTTTGTTAGAAGAAGTACCCGTACAAGTAAGAATCAACATGTGGTTTATACACGACGGAGCTCCAGCTCATTTTAGTGCTCTTGTCGTCACATCCGACACACCTACCCTAACGGGATTGGACGTGCAGGACCATAAAATTGGCCACCTCCAGTCCTGATATGAATCCCTAGATTTCTATTTATGGGGCCATTTGAAAGCTCTTGTTTATAAAACCCTGCTAGATGGTGACTTGAGGAATCGGATAATTGACAATTGAATGTATAAGGAATACTCCAGGAATTTTTGAGAGTCAGACACCAATGACAAATCGGTTGCAGTCCTGTATTTTATCAAAGGTGGACATTTTGCCCATTTACTTTAAGGTCAAAATTGTTTATTTTTTATTTTTGGTTTTTATTTTATGTTGTCCATGGATAGCTTTTAGAATGAGTTATTGTGGTTTTTATTTTTTTTCTCGAAAACGAAGCTAGATATGAAGAAAACACAAGAAAGTAAAAAATTGTATTTTTAGTTGCTTAATCTTAAAAAATATAAAAACTATAAGAAAAAGTCATTGGTGTACTTTTTTCGTCAATAATATTGCTGTGGTGCCCACTGAGACGCCACTGGAGCTAATAATTTCAATCTAGTTAGAGCTAAATAAGCACCTTATTACGTCAAATAACTGCACCAAATTTCGACAAAATCGGTTTTAGGATATTTATGATATTTTATAAATACCGTTTTTGTCCTAAAACTTCAACGCCCTGTATCCGGGAAAGAAGCAAAATCCGGACATAGTTCAAGGAACTTTTTTTTAAAACGACCCAGTTTCTTCCGTGAGGAAACACCCTGTATAGAAAAAGCGTAATGTATTAAACAGAAACGAAAAACAACCTTTAATTGCGTAAGCGAACAAAGACAGATCATCGCAGTATATCTAAGCTCCTGTCGTAACGTAACGTAACTAACCACAACCATAGAAAAAAGAGTAAACCACAACTAATCCTTTGTTATTCTGTGGTGGTTACATCGCGGTTCGGTCCGCTCAAACGTTGTGAGTTGTGTGGGGGCATACTGCTGGGCGATGTTCATCAATGTTTTTAAAAAATCGATATTTTGTTACCGACGATCGTTTTTTTTTGACATACGAGTAGATGTTAGATGTCACAAGCATCGATGTTTACCTTTCGATGTTCAGTATTATAAAAAAAGGTTTCAAACCTATATTTTTTCAACTCCAAAAATAAAATATTAATTTTTTGAGTGGTAGTATTTGATGAAGTTGCTTAAAACTAGAAATAAGTGATAAATTACGTGAGGCATTTTTCAGGATTTTTGAACCCCCTGCACCCCTGATGAGATTTCGTAAGATTTCTTTTAACTTCCTCCCCCCTCCCCAAATCTCAAGTGAGATTTTTCTAAAATTTATGTTTTAGCTGTAATAGCGTTGGATTATAGCTGTGCTGCTGTGCGGAGTTTAGACATATGAGACAAACACAATTGTGTGAAATTTCGCCATGTTTTCATTCTAGAAACAGAAAAACTTTATACTGTTTTCTACTGGAACAAAAATCACGTGATATTTGCTAAGAACCCCCTCTCCCTCAAGTGAGATTTATAAAGATTTAGATTTACCCCCTCTCCCCTCTTAAACACCTCACGTAATTTATGGACGCCCCCTAAGTAGATTTCGCTCCAGTCAATATCCAACAACATTGCTTTTTTTCGTGGATAAACTTGTTTAATCTCGGAGAATTACCGACCAGGCATAGCGGCATATTTTGTCTTCTTGCTCGATCATAATTCCTATCCTATCATCTAATCGTCTGGTGGCAATAAATTTCTTGCTTTTCGTAAATATGTTCTATACTTTTGTGGCGGATTCATCTTTTAATATATTTTTGGGAGTACTCGTCTTAAAATTTTCTAGAAAATGGGACCACTTCGGTTCAGGTCCTGGAGTATAGCGGGACTTACAAAATTATTTGTTTATGTTTATTTTCTATTTATTTTAGAATACTTTGTTTTTATCTTTTGTTACAGAATTTATTTATTTATTTGTTATTTTTCAAAACGTTTTTAAATTAAAAAAAATATTTATTTTGATATTTTTCGATTTTCATTTAAACTTCAACTTCATTTTTTTTTAAATTTTAAACAGTTGCAATCTTTCAAATTTTAACATTCATGTTTAGCGAACATCGATGTTTTACAAGACATCGATGTTTGCTTTCGATGTTAACATCGCAGTTTGGTGTCGATGTCCCAGCACTACCTTCGACCACCCCCTTCAGCCCCTCGTTCTAAGTCAAGCTGCATCAAATCGGGCGAGCGGCACGTATGTCTTAGATTAGATTCGTTCTGTCTCTGAATAACCTTCGTCGACTTTCCACGCCTTTTTTATATATATATATATATATATATATATATATATATATATATATATATATATATATATATATATATATATATATATATATATATATATATATATATATATATATATATATATATATATATATATATATATATATATATATATATATATATATATATATATAAATAAAAAAAAAAAAAAAAAGACGTTTCGCAAGTAGAACAAAGAAAACAAATAAACCACTAAAACAGAGTGAGATCGAATTTAAACTAGGACATACGCGCCAAAATAGCATAAACAGCGTACGCTCGACGAAGGTTGCCGCATGCCTCGAATCGCTGTCTTCGCTGTTCGAGACAGCGCTTGATACAAGTATCGACACATTGCAAAGTTTTGTCTCCCTTTTTTCACACAGTTAAAGGGGTCGTCCGTATCTGTTTGATACATTACACTTTATCCCTATGTTCGGTTTTGGATTTTTCACACCTGTATATACACGTCTGGCACACAAATTTCTTGCCTGTAGAGATTTTCAGTGCGATAAAAGGAGATATCAATTAAATAGGCAAAGGCTTGAGCGAAATAAAGACAGATAGAACACATGCCGTCATGGAATCCCCTTCTACCGACCCAAGAAAAAGAGGGCAAAACCGTGGCCGCACTGCGACTAGACACTCACACACACACACACCAATCAGTCAGTATCTACCGAACGCGGGACGTTGAAGTGTTGATTGTCAATCGCATTTTTTGAAGATTTTTTACGATATTTTCGTGTTTATCCGGTCATGTTAATCACTGTTGTATTTAATACAACAGTAATTAAAGGGTTGTTGAATTTTTTATCAGACTTAATTAAGCCTAAAAATAAAATAATAACTGCTATTCTACAAAAAAATTATGAACATCCTTAAAAATTTATGAAATTAATAGTAATCCTAATAATAAAAAATAACTCTAAAAAATAAACTCAAAAGCATTCTCATTTTAACAAATGCTTGAAGACATTTCCCTGCTGAGCTTCGCAATACCCGAGCCGATTATAAAACTCCGTCCTAACATTCAACAATACCTCTGGTGTAATGGATTAATATTGTCGAATATTTTTGCCCTTAACTCATCTAAATTTGCAGGCCTCTCATGTGGATCACTGTAAATTAGTTGAGTTAATTGGCCCTACTAAAAAAAAAGTCAAGAGGAGTCAAATCCGGTGACCTTGCCGGCCATGGTATGGTACCTGTGGCACAAATAAACCGTTCAGGAAAAGTCCTAGTGAGAAATTTCTGAACTGGCCTTGCGTTATGAGCAGGACAACCATCCTGCTGAAACTAAATTTCTTCGAAATTAACATTTAAGTTTCGCACAGCTGGTATAATTTCCTCTTGCAGCATTTGCAAATATTTTTGCTCATTTAAGTTGCCTTCAATGACAAAAGGTCCTACAATGTTGTCGCCCAAAATACCCGCCCAAACGTTTAAATTTTGGGGATATTGTGTCAGGCGCACTTAAATGTTTATTTTCCCGTGACCAATATCTGGCGACTGCAGGATTATGATAACCATGAAAAGAAAATGATAATTCATCTGTAAACAGAATATTTTTTAGAAAATTGTCATTTTCATCAATTTTCCTTCTCATGTTTTCACAAAACTCCATTCGCCTGATATAATCATCTGGGAAAATTTCTTGAGGAGTTCTAATTTTGAAGGATTTATACCCATGCTTTTTTAAAACATGTCTAACTGTGCAGTCTGGAATGACAATTTCTTGCCATGCTCCAGCATCAAATTTGGATGCTGGAGCATGGCTCATTTGCTTCCACAAAAGCACATACATTTTCGTCCCTCTTGACTCTTTTTTCAGGAATAGAACGGGCTTCATGGTCTTCATGATTGCATTTACCACATTGGTTAATGCACCCGGATTTTTTAAAACGATTAAACATATTTACAATCGTTTGGGGGGATGGGACCTGTTGGCCAGGGTACGTAAAAGTAAATTGCCCAACAACTACATGGGCACTTTTAGCTTTGGAATACCATAAAATAATATTAATTTTTTGCTCACGCGAATACATTTTTTTAAATAGCAGAATATTATTTTTTCAACGCAAAAGCCTTTGAGAAAATGAGCTTAGCCGCTTAGCCGTCGTAACAGCGATGCAAGTGAACGCGACAGGCAATGTTGCCAACCAGTAAAAATAAAATTATTTATGTTGTCTTGCTCGATAAAATAATAAATACATTTAATTAAAATAATAAAGTAGCTTTAAAAATCCTAAAACACTAATATTTTTTACACATTTCTTTTTTTTTTTTTGTTTGCTAAGATCATAACTTTTAATTAAATAAAAGGTTTTATAAAATGTATGAATTTTAGAACAATTTCTAAAATTGCTAATAAATATTTTATCAAATGACAACACTGTCGACAATATCCTAATAAATCGCGGGCGCCGTCGGTCATCTTTGTATTTGAAGCGAGAATAGGGGAAATTGTTGTCGTTCTCTTTTCAATCTGGCGTTATACCGTATGTATACTACTCTATTACGTTAAAATTGGCTCGCAAGTCCTTGCCTTGCCAATCCTGTATATATATATATATATATATATATATATATATATATATATATATATATATATATATATATATATATATATATATATATATATATATATATATATAATATATATATATATATATATATATATATATATATATATATATATATATATATATATATATATATATATATATATATATATATATATATAATATATATATATATATATATATATATATATATATATATATAATATATATATATATATATATTTTATATATATATATATATATATATATATATATATATATATATATATATATATATATATATATATATATATTTTTTTTTTTTTTCGATTTTGTTGGGTTTAGGTTCACCATAATAAACAACAAGCTAGTTAAATGACGTTTCGACCCTAGTTTGGGTCATTTTAAAATTTTTTATTCATTCTAAAAATCATATAAAAAACATATAAAATTGACGTTATACATAAATTACATATATAACTCACAAAACACTTAACAATATTGGTTACATTTTAAAAAACAATAACAATCCAAAATCAATAAAATTGAATAAAAAACGATGGATGCAATTATAAACATTAATATCACAGATTTTGGTACACCTTGAATATCAGATGTTCGTTTAAGAATGTGTGGTTTTATTTTGTATTAACGATGGATGGCATTTTTTATACTTAGGATATTTTTATCAATTTCTTTACTTTACTATATTATCAAATTTTGAAATATTAAGAGGAGGATATTAGGACATTTATTAAGAGGATATACTATACGGGATTATAAATTATTTAATCAAGTTTGTGTAAATATGGCTGATCCTCAATGTCAGTCCTATTATTTATTGCATTGTTACATTTCTTAATTTCGATCATCTCTTTTGATTTGTAATTTGTAATAGTTTTGGTCTTTATCAATTATTTTCGTTTCGTTATATTTAAAATCGTGTTTTTGCTCTGTTATATGTTTTAGTGCTGTTTGTGCATTCTTCGTATATTTATGTCCGTTTAATCTGTTTTTGAGTAGTGACAGTCATTCAAATACTGGGCGGACAGGTTTCACATGGAACCACACGTTTGACTGACCATTATCGGTGTTCTTTTTAATTTAGTGAAGAGAGAATTAATAGTATTTTGTTTTTATGGCAAACTACTGTTATGTTTGTTAAGAAACTATTAATTTTTTCTGATAATTCTTTTGTGTAAGGTAGTGGCACATATTTGGTTTGGTTTTGTTCAATTTAATATTGTTGGTAGTTAAATTGTTATAAAATTTTTTTCGTTTTTTATTATCTTATTTATTCTTTTTCCTTAAAATTGTTTTGCATTAAGATTTTCCTAACTTTATCAAGAGCCCTTGTCTAAATTCTGGAGAAGTTAAGGTGATGGCACGTCTGTCAGACCTATGATAACACTTATTTTTTGCGATTTGGAATGAGTGAGTAGAAATTTAAATATCGTCCTGACCAAGTTGGTTTTGTATACCATTCGGTGAGTAATTTGTTGTTTTTCTTATAAGCGTCATGTCTAAAAAGTTAATTGTGTTGTTACTTTCTAATTCCGATGTAAATTGCAACTTGGGTGAAATTTATTAAATTCGTTGAGAATTTCGTTCGTTTTGTCGTTGGGGACAGCAACTAAGCAGTCATCAACAAATCTTTTAAAAAAAGTTATATCAAAATTTAACCTTTCCAGCACATTTTCCTCTAGGAATTCCATAACCAACTGAGCAACTACGGAAGAGATTGGAGAGCCCATGGCGCATCCCTCTAGTTGTTTATATCTGTAGTTGCTCAGTTGGTTATGGAATTCCTAGAGGAAAATGTGCTGGAAAGGTTAAATTTTGATATAACTTTTTTAAAAGATTTGTTGATGACTGTTGGCTGTAGCAAAACGGCGAAATTTAATTAATAAATTTCACCCCAAGTTTACATCTTAGGAAAGTAACAATTAACTGTTTGACATGACGCTTATAAAAACAACAAATTACTCACCGAATGGTATACAAAACCAACTTGTCACATATTTAAATTCACAAAAAAAATAAGTGTTATCTAGGTCTGACAGCCATCCCCTTAACTTCTCCAGAGAACCAGGGTTTGAAAGGAAAACTTAGAAACAATTTAAGGAAAAGATAAAATAAGATAAAAAACGAACATACAAGTTTTATAACAATTTAACTACCAACAATATTAAAATTGAACAAAAAAACAAATATGTCCACTACAAAAAATATCAGAAAAACTTAATGTATTCTTAACAAATAACATGTAGTTTATAAAACACAAAAACCATTAATTCTCTCTTAAAATTAAAAACCCCAACCCGATAATGCGTCAGTCAAACGTCGTGTATTCATCGCATGTGCCCCCAGTATATGGATGTAGTCAGCTACTCAAAACAGAATAAACGGACTAAATATGAAGAATCACAAACACACTAAATAAACATATAACAGAAAAAACAGATTTTATATATAACGAAACGAAAATTTGATAAAGACCAAAACTAACAAATTACAAATCAAAGAGATGATCGATAGTGAACAATGCAAAAATAATAGGACTGACATTCGGGACTCACCATAACACAAACTTGATTAAATAATTTATAATCCCGTATATATATCCTTTAAATAAATGCCAATATCCTCCTCTTAATATTTCAAAAATTTGATAATATAGTAAAGTAAAAGAAATTGAAAAAAAATATCCTAAATATAAAAATCCATCCATCGTTAATACAAAAAAAAAACCACACATTCTTAAACGAACATCTATATTCAAGGCGTACCAAAATCTGTGATATTAATGTTTATAATTGCATCCATCGTTTTTATTCAATTTTATTGATTTTGGATTGTTATTGTTTTTAAAATGTAATCAATATTGTTAAGTGTTTTGTGAGTTATATATGTAATTTATGTATAACGTCAATTTTATATGTTTTTATATGATTTTAGAATGAATAAAAAATTTGAAAATGAACCGATTTTAACTAATTGTGTTGATCCCAAAAACGCATTTTATAAAGGTTCGAAATAATATTTATATATGGTATATAATAAAATATAAATATATATATATATATATATATATATATATATATATATATATATATATATATATATATATATATATATATATATATATACAGGTGCCACAGATTCGAGTGGGGATCTCGGAAACCGTAAGAGATACGAAGTCGGTTAAATTATGGCAAAGTTGTGTATTTGCGTATCTAATCATGTCCACTTTAGAAAGTTGGAAAATTCCAAGTACTTCCGGAGATATTCGAAATATACCTAAATTTGCCGATTTCGTTTTTATTGTTTTCTGGCGTTATTTAAGGAGATATGGAAAAACAAAAAACACTTTCTCATGGCCACTTTTTAAGTTCTACAAAACAGCGTTAAGAGATTTTCCGTACGACGTTTCGTTTTCTTTAAACCATCATCAACTTTATTTTTTTAAATACGGCACTCAATTGTTTTATGCATTTTTTTAAAGCAGTTATAATCCCAATAAAATAATGTATAACACTTAATATTTTTCTGTTAAATTAACATATTTTCCATAAGAGACAATGAGTTAGAACAAGGAACGCACATCATTTCTTATAGGGGCGTTCCATATTTGTTAATAAATATTAAGTGTTATACATTTTTGTAATTTGGATAAAAAGGGGTTCAAAAAAATTAAATAAAAAACCCAGGTCCGTATTTAAAAAAAATAAGTTGATGATGGTTTAACGAAAACGAAACGTCGTACGGAAAATCTTCCAACGCTGTTTTGTAGAGCTTAAAAAGTGGCCATGAGAAAATGTCTTCTGTTTTTCCATATCTCTTTAAATAACGTCAGAAAAAAATAAAAGCGAAATCGGCAAATTTCCGTATCTCCGGAAGTACTCGGAATTTTGCAACTTTCTAAAGTGGACATGGTTATTTACGCAAATACACAACTTTGCCATAATTTAACCGACTTCGTATCTCTTACGGTTTCCGAGATCCCCATGCATGCACTCGAATCTGTGGCACCCTGTATACAGTGTGTTCACTTAAGTTCGCACCATATGGGAAACTTTTTTATTATTAATCTTACGAAAAAAAGTTACTTTTTATAAAAAGTTCTGCATGGTCCAAAACCTAAAATGCAACCATTAGATATTAATTTGTTTCAGTTGTATACGAGGTATATCAGCAAATATTAATTTTGCTGAAGAATAAAGTACCTTTACTTTTGACAATTGCAAAAATTGTTATTAAGAATTGATTAGAGTTGAAGAGTACGTTTAGATATCTAATTGCACCTATCTATAATGAACATCAAGTTTTGTTATTTTTAACATTTTTTTTTAAGTTGGTTTCATTTGGAAACTTTTTTATTATTAATTTTACGAAAAAAAGTTACTCTTCATAAAAAGTTCTGCATGTTTTAAAATCTAAAATACAACCATCAGATATTAATTTGTTTCAGTCGTATACGAGGTTTGTCAGAAAATATGAATTTTGCCCAAAGGTAAAGTAATTTTTTTTTGAAAAATCGAAAACTTTAATCAGTTATCTCTTTATTTGTTTAACATTTGATAACCTTTACGTCTCTTACCTCTACGATGCATTATTTCAATGATGCATTAAAATAATTGATAAATAACAAAATTATTTATTTAACAATAATTATCAACTACACAGAATACAGTACTAATAATGTAAATTGCGTAACAAGCGTGTAATAGTTTATCATTAATTCACTATTGCTTCTCTTACAAAACAGGTTTCCGTTCTAGAAGAAAATTCTCTCTTTTTTTCGAGTTAAAATGCTAAATTAAAAATAAGTTTATATTTCAGTATAAAAATGTTTATTTTAGGTAAAGCATAAGCTAAGTGGGGTGGAGAGATCCAGTTTAAAATGTAAGTTAACCCTAAGTGGGGTGGAGCACAGTAAAACTTAAAAGAATTAAAATGTAACACTAAAGGAGGCATAGTAAAGGTACGTTGTAAAAAGGGAGATTTTTGTAATCAGTTAAAATTGTATTTGATCAAAGGAGGCATGGTAAATTTATTTGTAGAAGGAGACATGGTAAATTTAGTTGTAAAAGGAGACGTGGTAAATTGTTAATTTTGTAAAAAAATGTAAAAGTTTTGGAATTTTTGGATGATGGAAAATTATAATGTAAAATTTAGAGAGAAAGTTAGGAGACATGTAAACTTTTAAAGGAAACAGTTTAAATATTTGGGACTTAGAATCTAGTTTTGTAAATGTAATATTTAATTTAGTTCAGTTAAGTGGGTTAGGAGAATGTTGTTAAGGAGAAAGAATATAAATAAAGTTATTCTTTGCTCTAACATTCTCCACCTCCTCCTCTAAGTGGGGTGGTGATGCGGTATCTATAAATAGGGTGAAAATTCGCAACTCGAGAGAGTTGGTGTTTGGCAGCGTTCCGAGACACATCTCTGAATACCGGGAACGGCCGATGGCCTGATGGTAATTCGGCGTTCCCAGGTCCGGTTATTTTTGTTTAGTAACGGGTTTAAGAAGTACCTATTTATAGATCCCGCGTGGTTATCGAGGAGAAGGTGGAGAATAGGAGACAAGAAGTGTTGCTGAAAAAAAAAATGATACGGTATTCGACAGTACGTGTGTGGACGGCGCTGAAAAGAACTTCTTCGGCCTCCTGCACGGGTTATGCTTGTCTCTCCCTGACTGGGCTAAATCTCCATTTAAAGTTAGTTTTCTTTCTTTCGTGTGTATTATATTCGGGTTTTTCTTAATTTGGTTTAATTGGGGTAGAATTGGGTTTAGGATCAGGGTTCCGGGCACTTTCGGGGCTGCGGGTGTTTTGTAATCGTCAGCGGTTCTGTGGACAGTCTGAAGGCCTGGGTGGTCGACTGGCAGAAGCTGACAGGAGATTGCAGTGGATTTTAGCAGCCGGGAAAGGCGCCGGAGGGCTGGTGGCGGAGGCACGGTTTACTCCGTTGGGATCAAGTTTGCATTGGTTTTATTTTATTTCTTTTTCTTATAGTTAGTGAAAACATTTTGGAGATTTAGTTCGCTGAGCTGGTTTAACTCTTCTTTTATTTATATTCATATCATGGACAAGAAAATTGTAAAAATGATTTGTAGGGAGTTGGCAAGTTCAAAAGAAATAAAGAATTTATATTTAAACCCGTATAGTCTTTTACACCAAGTCACTTTAGTTCCTGAAAAATCAGTTCAGCAAGGAGAGACAAGCTTAACAGATGCTCAGCAGTCCCTGGTATCGGCGGTGCCACCTCCTTCAGAAGTCCCGCCGATTCAGGGACTGAACCATTTAGTTCGGCCCAGCCTCTGTCTATGACAGTCCCTGGGGCCGATCAAATGGGTAAGGAATTAACCTCCTGCACTACCATACTGGCGAAAGGCAGAACCTTGAAACGCCGTGATCAACGGCGTAAACGCCGGGTGATGAAAAGGGCTGCTTTGCTACCCAAGTATGATAGCGCAGGACGTCGGCAGTATTATACTAAACAAGGTGTAAGGGCGGCATTAAGAAAACAATACGAACAGAACAAACAAGAGACTGACTTTACTAACACACTGACGGACAACCAGAAATGGGCCACCCTCCCGGGGGTTAGTAATCTGTTCCTCAAACCTCCCGCAAGCTTCACAGACCAAGAGGGGCTGATTCCGACTTTGGCCAAGGGTGAAAATCCCGAAAAACCACCTCTTAGTCGGGAATTGCAACCGAGTGTTAATTCTGAACTTGAAGAGGCAGGCCATGCTCTGGAAGCCTTGGCCACCCCTCCAATGGGTAAAAATAGGAAGAGGGAAGTAACACCTATCCCTAGACACCCCGGCCATCGGGATTCAAGCTTGGCCAAGGGCAAAAACAGCCCTTTGAAGGTCAGGACACCGGTGGGTGCCACTTTTGGGACACCCAGGATAATCATTCATCAGAACCTAATATCAACCTAATATCAACGGAGAGTAGGGAGGTTTGTGGAAGGGTGCGAGACTCGCCGGATAACCCCCGGAAGGCTGGAACACCTGATTACATTACCGAATTAGAAATTCCCTTTACAATAAACAATAATTACAAAACATTAGAACAAAGACGGATAGAACGGGACATATACAAGAAGGCTCTTTTCCGCGAGCAGTTGGGAGCGGTAACAAATAAGTTAGTAAACGTGACAGAGCGCAACAATCTACGAGAACGGGCTAGGAGCGGCACGTTGTCCGGCCCCAGCAAAATACGAAGAAAAATCCCTAAGATGAAGAACGAAGAGTCTCCAGATGGTGAAGTAGTGCCGCCTTCCCATCATGGCGCCCAACGTGGGGCAACTGGGAGATGAAATCTCCCAGTAACAAGTCGAGTTGGAGAACCCGGGCCGGACAAAAGACCAGACGACAATGACGGAGACGATGACAGACTGCCAGTGCAAAAGAAACAAAAAGAAATTTGAAGAAACTGTAAGAGGGGTGGGGCCCTTCGAGATTGTCCAGATAACAGCAATTTGAACCTAAAAGACCCGGGAAGAGAGCGACAAATTGG
>JAHBCN010006977.1:0-46122 GCA_019359885.1 Listronotus oregonensis
TCTTCATTTTTTATTAACCTGTTTCATGTTTTCAACTCACATATGGTAAGAACTTTGTAAAAGAAAATTATTTTTGTTGGTTTCTCTAACAAGAATCATTTTCTTTTATTTTTAAATTGTCCTAAAATGATGGGAAAAAAGTTTTTCCCGAAAGCTCGATTTTTTTCAATAAAATTAATTCAAAGTGGCCTTTCAATTGACTGCATTTCCACTATTGGTTTCATTTTTTTATATATATATATATATATATATATATATATATATATATATATATATATATATATATATATATATATATATATATATATATATATATATATATATATATATATATATATATATATATATATATATATATATATATATATATATATATATATATATATATATATATATTGTGGAAAGTTCAAAACCAAACATGGACGTTTCCAAGTAGAAAACGAAAAAAAAATAAACCCCCAAAAACAGAGTGAGATCGAATATAAACCTAGACAGGCCAAAAATACTTGGCCCCGTCGCCCCAAAAAAGGTTTATGCCTGATGTTGTCCTCGCTGTTCGAAACAGCGCTTGGTACAAGTATCGACAATTGCAAAGCTTTGTCTCACTTTTTTCACACAGTTAAAGGGGTTGTCCGTTTTCTGTTTGATATATTACACTTTATCCCTATGTTGGTTTTTGGATTTTCCACACCTGTATATATATATATATATATATATATATATATATATACATATAAATTCACCACAATAAATTCTTTTACCGTACTTTAGTTGCTATGTTTCTTTTATTTCTGATTATTTTATCAAAACTGACACTTTACAAAATTGACAAACCGTATATAAGAGCTGGCACAGGTCTCAAGTTAAATTGAGTTTTCCTACCCTTCAGGCATGATAAAAAATCAAAAACGTTGAAAGGCTTATGACGCGTCTGGTCCTGAATAATTTAAAACTGGTTGCAGATCTTTTTTATTTATTATTGTAACGCGAATAAACTGTAACATATTTAACAAAAAAGCACGTTAAAAATAAAATCTGTTATACCACAGCAGATTTATATCTGTTAAGTTAGGATTATTCTAAATGAACAAAATTAAAATTTATGCGATGCTGTGTTATAGTCTGGTTAATTAAAAGAATAACTTTTATTTTTAACAATTTTTAGTAGAGTTAAGCAATTAGAAGATTTACAAAGGTATGGTGATGATTTTTACAGCTTTATAGAGGGTGTCCTAAAATTATGGGAAATAATTCTGAAATTTATTATACTTTCCAAAATACAAACATTTTATATAAACATGTCTCGAAAAATGCACCCTAAGGTAGCTAGAGCCCCCCGAAGAATGGAACCCAAAGTCATGTTTCGCATAATATCTTTTAAACGGTTAAAGGTATGCTAGCTAAATTTTGTAAACTTTGTTATTTTCTAGCCTTGCATGTAGCTTATATTCCTAATTACATATTTTTTAAGGGCATAACACACAGGGAATGTGCCTGGGATATTGTTTCAAATTTTTTGTTTGTAGAATTTTAGTACTTTTAGTACCTAATAATAAACCTTTATTATTTCTACAAAAAAAATATTTTTAGGGTATCTTCGTATTTTGACTATATTTTAATATATTATCCATTAAAAAAAAAACAAAAATCCCAATTGAAATTTATCAGTATCTGAAAATGGGCTGATTCGTATTTGTTTTTACACGACACTGCAATAAACGGTTTGTGTATTGCTGCTAGTTGTTGCAGATAAATTTTAAGAAATACATTTTTTTTTTCGAGAGCCCACTAACATCCAGTTAACCTTTATTTTTTTTGGCCATATGCGCAATATTGTTTTTGCAACTGAGATAAATACGCATAAACACCTGCTTTAGAAAATCACATTAGCTAAAAATAAAATGGGACGAAACCTCTATGAAATTCTTAGGGCGTCGCAAAGTATAAGCCGTGCTGCTAGAATATGTATAAGGCCAAAAGGAGGTTTATTTCAAAAGAGACTAAAGAAATTTTAATAAGTTCGAAAGAAAATAGTATTGTTTTATTGCATTTATAGTTCTAATAGATAAAATAAAATAAATAAATGTATTAAAATTACCCTTTTCTAATTATGTATACGAAGGTCGACCAGCCATATGTGTTTATAAAAAAAATATATCAAAACCCTTATACTTCCTCTATAAAAGCCATTCAAAGATAATTATACATAGCACACCCCTGAAAAAAAATGTTATTTAGAAAATCACGGATATCATATATGTTTAAAATAATTTTATTCGAAAATGGGCCAAAAGACAAAGATCGACTATAAATGCCTTTTTTGTGTAGAAATGAAAAAGTTGTTACTTTTCTAAATACTACAAAAAAATTGGGCATAATATATAAAACACACACCCTGTAAAAATATGTAATTTTTAAAATTAGCTACATAAAGGGTTAGAAAATAAATAATTTTACCAAATTTAGCTGGCCTGCCATCAACGATTTCAAAATATTACGCAAAACGTGACTTTGGGGGTCCATTATTTAAGAAGCTCTAGTATCTTGGGATACATTTTTTAAGCATGTTTATAAAAACTTTTTTTTTATATTTAGGAAAGTAAATAAGTTCTAGAAATATTAGGCGCTTATTTCGGAACACTCTGTAAACCATCGTAAATAACTTACCAGTCTACCATTCAGAGAACGTATATTTTATTATTATTATTATTATACTTAAATATTGAAAGATTTGTCTCTATTTTAATGTGCGCGCTAAAAACAAAATAAAATGTATTTTATTTCTTTTAATTTTACTTTGGTTAAATCATATTATTTGCTATAAATATTTTTGAGTCTAATATAATAATAATCACTCTTAGTTTAACCTAATTTAAAGTTTGTTTAAATACTTATTCAACAATTTAAGAAAGATATAGTCTTTTAAAGTAAAATAAATAATAATAAACTTACTTAAAAAACAGTATTACCAGTTTATCACTTGCAACAAGTAGCCACTAAAAAAAACTGTTCGGAGGATAGCTTTGATATATTAAAAAAACTTAAATGTAATTAATATAAACTAATCTTTAAAATGTAAAAAAACGTATTTTTTGGTTGGGTCTACATATTATTCTACGTTTGGTCTGATAATCTTATTTACTTGTCCAAAAAATATAGTACGTTCCGGACTTGTAACGTAATAATCTATTTTGAAAAAACATCAGACAAGTAAACAATTACTGAATAGTTAACTTTTAAGCAAGTAGCTTTTTCTGGTCTACTCCGGAAAGGGACTAATTTCCAAAGAAGCACAACCATTGTAAGAAAAGTGCCCCTTGACTGGGCCAATAAAAAGAACCTATTTAGGAACTGAGAACTTTTCAGACAATTACCTGAAAAATATCGTATGTAGGACGTACGGAAATTATTTTCTTGGCCTGAAAGTAAATCCTTGGTAAAAGGATTTAAAAAAAATAAATTGGGGCGGTTTTATTTTACATAAGACACCGGCAAAAAAATTTTGTAATAAAAAATTGGTTTTATGGTAATTATTATATGTTTTTATTAAAAAAAAATCCGTATCTTAAATGTTTTTTTTAATTGGTTGGGTTTGACCTTACATACTATAAAGGTTCTTTAAATAATAAGTCTCATTAAACTGAATAAAAAGTTTTATGGAAGACTTTTTGGAAACGTACACGTAATAATGGGCTTTTGATTATCGTAGAATTAAAAATTGTCATATTAGAAATAGGAATAAAAGCAAGGGTTAACTGTATTAAAACTAAAATATTTACTTACTTTATTATAATACTAATATAGTAAAACATAAATTTCTTTTCCAAATAAATTTAAACAAAAATTAATAATATTTTAAAATGTGCTAAACTTATTTATTCACTAAAATTAAATAGAAACATGGAAAATGTATGATTATCTACCAAAAGTGTACTTAATTAGTACGTAAGGTGGACTTTATTGGATGATATATTTTACTTTACTCTTACTTACTAAAATATTATTTACAAACATGTGTAAGCTTGTGTAACAAAGAGATTAAATAATATGAGGTCTTCATCCCTAATTTTGTATCATGTATGTTATATTCTTAAGATCATAAAAGCTAATAGTAAAATTTCTTATTTTATTAAAAACTAACCACAACTAACCACAATTTTTTATTGGACACCATAAAGTGGCCAAAACTCGAGGTTTAAAATATTTTAAAAGTGCAGCATAAAACAATATACAGACAAGTCCAGTGTAGGAACATAGGCAGGGAACTGATGAATTTAATACTGTTCGCTTCAATCGATAAACATCGGCATGCATGATTATAATTAACCGAACGAGATCTCAGTGTGTAATATGCTTTCGGACGGGTGTGTTGTATGGTTTAAGGCGCGCTTGAAAATTACGAAAAATAAATTTATGCGGTCTAATCTGTTGAGAAAACACTTGATACTTAATACCGTTATTTATAAATGGGGAATTAAATACCAACAGCTTTATTTATCAGTTCATTAATTGCCAAAGCAAAATAAAAGTAAGTTCTCTAAACCCAAAACTCATTTCTAAAATTAAAATAGTACGCAATGAAAAAATAAATAATTATAAACATAAAAAATACTCTAAAATAAAATTACAATAAATATTCAAACAAACCTCCTTCTTGCGCAAGGCAATATCCCAAACGATTGTAAAAACCCCGTCTAACGTTTGTTAGCATATTAGGGCTGATAGTTTGAAAAGCTTCTTTGATTTTTATTTGAAGTTCTTCTAAATTATAAGCCCTATCATGACCATAAACCTTATTTTTTAAATAACCCACAAAAAAAATCATTAGGAGCAGGGTCTGGTGATCTCGCGGGCCACAAAATTGTTCCACGTCCACTAATTAAACGATTAGGAAACGTATTGTTCAAATATCCTTGAACAATACGTCCATTGTGAGGGGGACAACCATCTTGCTGAAACCAGATATTACCAAAACTTACTCCTAATAATTGGCGAATTGCCGGTACAATTTGTTGTTGTAAGAGATCCAAATAAATTGCTGCAGTTAAATTGCTTTCAATAAAAAATGGTCCAATAAGGTGTTCTCCCACCATACCAGCCCAAACATTCAATTTTTGAGGATACTGGATTCGAACCTCAAAATATCTGTGTAGGTTTTCAGGAGACCAATATAGAACTTGAGTTGGATTATGTCGATTTAATAATGGAAAGGTCGATTCATCAGTGAAAACAATTAATCTAAGAAAGTTTTCATCTGTATTTGCCCTTTCCATTGTTAATTCGCAAAACTCCATACGTCGAAATTGGTCTTCGGGAAAAATTTTATGTGTTTTCTGGCCTTGTAGGATTGGAAACCATTTTTTAAGGGCTCTTTCAACTGTAGTAGGCGATGATCTGTTACCTTAGCAAGTTGTCTACTGGTTACAGTGGGGTCTTGTTCAGCAGTAACACAAATTAATGCCTCTTTTAATTCCCGTTCTTCATTAACGAGTTTCTGTTTTTTATGTTTTTGGGAAGACACACACCCGTGGGTCTCAAAATTTTGGATAATGCTAAAAATTGTTTTCAGGCATGATATAGGTCTGTTTTTAAATGCTTCGGCAAAAGATTCATAAATTTGTCGATATGATTTTCCTTGGAAATACCATTTTACAATTTAAACCTTTTCACGAAGTTCGTAAATGTCCATTATTATTTATTTTTAGTGAAGAAACGAGTTTCCAAAAGAACTTACCACGTATTTGTAAAGCAGCAAATAATATTTAAATTTAAAATTAAATCTTCAAAAACATTCCACATTTATCGCTTGGTTTTTGCGAGTTTTGTTTCTCTATCTCGAGTCAGGCGAGTGTAAGTCAATTCGCCTAAGTATTTCCTATGTTTCTACTCTTTTTTTTTATCTTGGGACAGTCCACGAAGGCTGATGCCTAAGTACTAACGTACCGTGGGTGTCTTTAGTGTGGTGAGAGGGAGTTTGTTTACACGGGACTTAAATTTTTGGACATTGGAAGGAGAAGGAAAAACTTCTGCGGGCAGCAGGTTCCATAGTCTTGACACTCTAGGGATGAAGGAACGAAGAAAGCAGGAATTTCGGGGCCTCTCTAACTGAACTGTAAAAGGATGCATAAAAGTTGCACTACGTGTTGCTCTGTTGGGAGCTGCCAGAGAAGGAATTATACCGGCCAATTCCTCTGAGCAGAAGGCGTGAAAATACCTATAGAAGAGCGACAGATCCTACAGCTCGACGGTGGGCAAGAAGAGGAAGCCTTTCTGTGAGCGTTGGATTATTAATAAGACGAACGGCTCTTCTTTGAATGGAATCCAGTATGCTAAGTGTTGTAGGGGACGCCATTCCCCAGACATGAGAACAATATTCTAAAGAGGGTATGATTTGGGATACATACAGAGTGTACAGATTGGAAGAGGAGAAATATTTTCTGGCTCGGAAGAGGAATCCAATCTTTTTGAGGCTGCCGAAGCTATGGATGAAATGTGTTTGTGCCAGTTGAGGTTATTCTCAAAAGTAACGCCGACAAGATTAAACGACTCTTTGTTCTGCAGAACTTGGCCCCTCATATGTAAGGTATGAGCATTTGCAGTGCACTGTTGCACAGTTGCATTACAGTGGACCTGTCTGTATATAAAGCTATAACTAGCCAGCAGCGGCAAAGAAAACGCGACAAATAAAAATAAACACAGCTTAAATGTAAAAGAATATAATATTCTCAAAAATTTTTTACTTTCTTAAAATATTGGCTCTAGATATACTTATTTGAATTGTATGTTAAACAGAATTTATTTTTTAAATACCGATTGACCTAAATGTTTAATTAACAATATTTTATTTTCAATAAAATACAAAAAAGGACAAATGATATAAAGAGCGGTAAAAAAAGTATTTACTTTAAAGTCTAATAAAAATATTTAAATTATCTTAGAGCCAACTTAATATTTCAAGTACTATATTTTGTTTGAAATATAAAGAATATCTTTTTAAAATAAATTAAGTATGTAATTGTTTTTCTAATACTATTACCAAAGCCACTTTAAACAAAGTTGTAAATTGCTTACTTCACGTCTTGCAATTCGTATTGACTAAGCTTCAAAGTTGTTTATAAATCCGGATAACATGCTTCAAATTACACTAGAAACTATTTCAAACTTCATTAAGGAACTCTGTTACTGCAGTAATATTGGCACAATAACTCTCATTTGTATATAAATAGATTTGCAATGAATTATTGCTCTTTATCCTAAGTTAAACACCATTAATAAAAAAAACTTAAAATTGTTTAAATCAAGACTGCTTACTAGTCTTTCAACAACTTTGGAAAAAACTTTTAAAAATATGTAAAATTATGCATTTGGAGAATTCCAAAACAAATAATAAAATATAGACTTCAAATCGCGTGGGTAAGTTTTCATATTTAGCGTCTTTTTTATTTCCATATTTTTTCGCTGTTAAACTAGAAAAGTATAAAGAGAGATATGTTTAAATTACGTAGCACATATAAAAAAATATAATTTCTTTTTAAATATCAGTTCATAAAAAACATATAAAGAATGTTATTCATAAAATTCTTTGTAAATGAAATATTGTTATATAAGTAAACGTTTCAGACTATTAGTCAAACGCATAAACAACCATTAAATATCAAAAACATTTTTAAAAACTAGCCCTTATTTACATGTTCTAAAAAAAATAAACTTTGGGTTAAATTAAACCCATCGATATATTACATTAAACCAGCGTATCTCAACCTTTTTGGCCCGCGGACCAGTAAAATTTGTAACAAAAATTCGTGGAACACTGATATTTTTATTTCGTAATTTTTTAAATTAAAATTTAGTTATGGTATTTTTTAATAAGCAATTTTTTTGTGGAAATTTTTAAAATACTAGGCGTATTTTAATATTTTTTTAATATAATGATTACTAGTTGAATCTTCTTAAAGTAAACTCATCAAATCATATTTTTGGCTATTTAGTTTGCCAGGGACGGACTAGCTCTGACTTAATAATAGCAATTAGCACCCTGTATGATAAAGGTTCAACAATATTATTTTTGGATAGCTTTAACCTTAAACTAAAAAACACGTATACAACAAGTATTCTTGATTGACCTCGATAAAGTCAACTGTTAACGAGAAATAAAATATCATGGTTGGTAATTTTTTTTACATTATACAGGGTGTTTTCTAATTGTACGTCAATATTTAAAAAGGCAATTTTTGGGTCCATTTTAAAAAGAATACTTCATATAAACGTATGTCCTAAACGTCTTAACTTTTGAGATACAGAGTTTGATTTAATTTAACTTTTTTTTTCTTTAATGTACATGTAAAAATGGCTTGTTTTTTGGAAATGTTTTTTATTGTTTATTTTAATTTTTTATATTTTAGTTTACGCTGGATATGTTCCTTAATCGTTAGTAAAAGGTAAAATACTATTAACATTTTAAACATTTTTAAACGCCAGTCATCGCCGTATTGGATTTGCAGTAATGTCATTGTATTTTTTGTATTTTTCTTAGCAAACCATTTTATTTGATATCCGTATATACCTGGTGGCCTCTGCTTAAAGAGAAGGTCATATTAGGAAAACTTATGATAAACCTGATGCCATTTCTTTTATTTTTTTTTACCTGGCACAACTTTGCTATCCTTTAAATTACGAGATCTCAATAATGTCCATAAAGTTTTTAACATCCTGTATACTTAAAATTGTTATGTGGGTTGCAATTTTGCTATTTTTACCTTTAAACATTTTTTTTTGGGTTAAAGCAACACGAGTTTTGAATGTTACAAATTCTTATAGTAGCATAGTTTGTTTTATGTAATGGAAGGGAAATAATAAAGCCTATTATAACATGTATTGTGTTGCTTTATAGTTTATTTTGATTTCTGGGAATATTAGACAAAAAGAAAAATTATTTGGCTCTTCTCCAGTAAAGATATTTGCATATTATTTGTGAAAATAATACTTTTTTTACATTTGAAATAACATATATACCTTATAACTGGTTGCCAATGTTTTCAAGTAAGTTTATTTTCTATGTTTATATAACTTCATAAATAAAATTATTTTGTTATAGTACTCAAATTAATTTTATAAAGATATAAATCTTTTTATATCTTTTTATGCTTTTTGTTAAAATTATTGCAAGTCTGCTCTTTATAATAATTTATAAAAAAGTATAATTTTCAAAAATATTATATAAATATCTTTATTCTAAAAAAAAAGCCAAATAATTTTTCTTGTGGTTTAATATTCCTAAAAATCAAAATAAACTATAAAAACCTATCTATATGGCTAAAAGTTTTATTTACTATTTTATATTTTTTTAAATATTAAAGGTACCTTCATGTGTACCTTTACCCGCAATTATTAAAAAAAGTCATATTGCAAGTCAATGTCAGTTAGTAAAACAAAGTTTTTGTAGTTTCTTTTCTGTTTTAAGTAATATAATAAAATAATTTATGTGCTACACTCGTCCGATGATAACCAATAAGTTTAAAATAACATATATATCCTATAACGGGTTGCCAATGTTTTCAGTTTATTTTTTATTTTTATATAATTTCATAAAAATAATTATTTTATTACAGTACTTAAGAATAAATGAACTTTATTAAGAATAAAATCTTTTAATATCTTTTCATGTTTTTTGTTAATATTATTGCAAGAGCAGACTAGCTCTTCATAATAATCTATAAAAAAAGTATAATTTTCAAAAATAATATATAAATATCTGTAGTCTGGAGAAAAGCTATGTATGGTGTGGTTTGGTCTATTTAGATAAACCATATTTTTTCTTTAAAGTAATAACTCTAACTTGATTAAAAAAATCAATGCATAAAAAATTTAAATTATCAAAAGAGAAAAAAACTGACCAAAATTGTTTTATTCTTATATTATGGGCGATGAATACAATTTTTATTATTTGTTTAAGATTTTTTTTAAACAGTTTATAATTTTTTTGTCCCAAAAGTTTATCTGTCTTTATAAAAGCCAACTTCTGCCGCCCCAGGAATTTATAAATTTAAATAATATTATTTCACTTCACCTTGTTTTCGCCCATAGCGAAACAAACATAATTAAAATTTGGTAGAAAGACATTTGCCTGCCAGACTACATAAAAAAGATTAACCTGGAGGGTTTTAAATTTCAATTCGAATTTCTTGAATCGAAATAACCGTATTCCAAAGGTAATTTTTAGTCAGGAAATAAAGGTCACTGCCGCAATATGCTGGAATAATCAAGTCCGGCAGTAATAAACACGGTAATTCAATCAGTATCGTGTTCCGGCTTACCCACAGGCAATTTAAAGCTTGTCGCCTCGAATTATTAAATCACCGGTATGGTTTTTATTTCTGGGCATTGCATTAAAAAAATCGGCAATATAGTTCAGTGTTAAACTGCTTAAAGTTTGAAAACTGTGCCGTATTGCCGACATTTTTTTTTGTTTATTTTTTTTTGGGAAAAACGATTTTTTTGTTTCAGAACAGTTATTTTTAATTACTGGTTATATGCAAGATAAAAATATTGCATACGGCAGTAACAAATTTTTTAAATAATAATAATGGAAATATTTTTTACATTTTGAAGAAAAAGCTTGCTTTTTTGTCTATTATTACTTTATTTAAATCATTCTTTGTGTGTGAAAAAAATGAAAAACTTTTTAATTTGTAATTTATCAGAGAAGTTTGCCCTTTGTAAAAGTTGGAAGATAGTCCTAAACTGTATAAGCAGCAATATATTAGTTCAAAAATATAAATCAAGCAAAACTTTACAAATACGCATCAATTTGGTAAAAGTTACGCAAAAGTGCTTTGGTTTTAGCTACCTTAGAAATGTATTAAATCAGAATAATAAAAGTATGTATGTATCATAAAGGGGTTACTCAGAATTATTAAAAAAAAAAAGAAATTAATACTTATTTTTGTTCATTTTTGTCTTATTGCTGTTTTATATTCTTAGATTTTGTTGTGTTACGCACATGACTATATTTGCTATATGTAAAATTTATAACTAACCAGAGCTAACCTAAAATTTGTGTTAAGTAAAATGTATTTCTATAATAAGATTAAATTTTATTCGCAATTTCGTTTTTTTTTTTTTTTTTTTTTACTGGTATCTTTGTATTATTAAATATTCTTTTTAACATAATTTCTTTTATTATTACAAATAGATCAGTCAATAACTTGCCAAGACAAAAAGGAGTAAATCAAAATTGTGGATAAAACAGGTCTAATTGTAGGTCTTTGTACTTCATGAAGCGGATATTTTTGGATAGGAACTTGGCCCTTCATTCACATAGGTATATTGGATGATTTTTGATATAATTTTCAAATTCTCTTAAATGGTAATTAGGAGTCGTGGTCACTTAGCATTCTTTTTTGGATTTCAGTTCTACCTAATTACACTGTAGGTAGAACATTACCTCTACACTGAATATAATATTTCAATGTCTCTTAAGAGGGCCTGGTTTAGGGTCTGATAGGTAACCTGTAGCAATATTCTTTATTTGGAATTTTAAATTCTACCCTAACTCTAAGACAATTTGTGACCACAGAAACTCAGGTTCACCCAAACTTAGGGGGTACTAAAATACCCCCTAAATGTACGAAATTATCGCCCCTGGTGCACGGCATTGCGAGTAAAACTGTGTAGTTTTTAAAATTTTTCTTTTTTTGTGCCCCAAAACCTACTGCCTTAAAATTCTGATAAGTCAATATCTCAGTCAGTAGTAAAACGGGCGATTTTTAAAATTTAATATCTCAGGAAGCAAATAACATAACATTTTCAATATTTAAAAAGGTTGTTAGAATAGTTATGTATATTTATATATCAAATCTTATACCTTTATGTATAACAATATCAAGGTTACGATAGGGAAAAACCAGGCTAAAACCTTTTGTGTAATATACACACTTGCCTGCACCAGGTCATAACTTGGCATTGTAAACTACCATGTGCCTAGATATCCATAATTTAAATTTTATTTTTAACTAGGTGAGATGTCCGAGCCTAAAGGTGCTATTGTCATGACTGGAGATTCGTATGCATTTTTAAGATACTTCGTTTTACTTCGGAAAAATTAATCATTTTAACATTCTCTGGGTGCTATTTGTTTAATAAATTATATTTATTTACATTAGTTAGCAAACGAATCGGTTAGAAATAAATTAATCCCTCATAATTATTTATTGCCGCTCTGATAGAAGCTGGCCAGCGCTTCCATTGCATTCAGTAACACGTATTTGCATCATAAACAATTTATACTGTTATAACCGGAGTGGATGGTCTTATGCTTTATTGATGAGACCCTTGGAGAGAGCAAAATGCCTCGGGAAATTGAGTTATGGTAAATTACAGTTATAGAATATATTTTTTGTTAGATAGTAAAGATAACTTTACTATGAAATTTTAATTTACTTAAAAAAAAAAAAAAAAACCTATCTACTTCGTCTTCTTCTGGTAAAATAGTTTTATAATTTAGAAAAACCATCTTGTCAGGTTATCCAAATATTATTTTTTATTGTAATTTGTGACATGTAGTTAGTTGTTATATTATGTTTTAGCTTGTTTTATTTGGGATACTTGCCTTACTACTTTTTGGAAAATGGGACGCTCTTGGTCCGGGTCCCGGGGTATACGGGCTGACCCTGTCCAGCCCTAGTGATCCCTATGGACTTGCAGATCGCCTGCAACAAAAAAGAAGAAAACCCCCCCCAAAAAAACAAAAAATCACAAATACTAGTCTACGTTTCGGTGGCAAGTCGGCCACCGTTGTCAAAACAGAAACCAAAACACAAAATAAGACTAAATTTTAAGAAATTTTTGGTCTAAAAGCTTAGGAAATTCTGATAGCTTTCTTTACTTTTTAATGACGTTTTGTCATAGGTGACACTAGGTTATTGGACTGGTGTATGTATAGTTTTCAAAAAGACCAGAAAGGTGGGTGGTATGGTGTGTTAATTGATTTTAAGTTTACCTGAATTTACTTCAGCATCAAGCATAGGTAACCATGTATTATTTCAATTAACAGATATTGATGCTACACATCTGTCTTTATTTAATAAAATAAATGCACTTTTCTTTATTTTACGTTTTTTTGAACAAGTTTCCTTTGCTAACATGCTAGAAGCATTTCAGTTTATTATGTGGTTATTATCAAATGCGTGTTGACGGATTTTTCATTTGTGAAATTCTATGTTTCTAATATATGTTCTATGTTCTTTTATGCGTTTGGCTAATGGTCAGGAAGTTTCACCTAAATAAAATTTATTACATTCAAAAGGGATCTTATAAATGAAATTTTTTGTGTTTTCGTTTATATTGTATGGTTTTGTTTTTGTTACTTGGGATCTAATTGTGTTTTGTGTTTTAAGAATAGTGTGAATATTAAATTTATTACATATTCGTTAAATTTTATTTGATTAGCCAGGAATATATGATAAAATTAGATTTGTAATAGGCTTATTTTGATTTTGTCTTAAATTTGGTTGTTCAAATTTTAGATAGCATTTGTTTATAAAATCAAGAGGATAATTTATTTTGAACTAAAAAATCTTTTAAAAATTATTTTTAATTTTCTTTGTTGTGATCAGAACAAATTATTTTAACTCTATCAAAAAGACTTTTTACAACACCTTTTTTTACCATTATTGGCTAATTAATTAATTAACTTGTTCAAAAAACGTAAAATAAAGGAAAGCACTTTCCTTTATTTTATTAAATAGAGACAGATGTGTAGCATCAATATCTGTTAATTTAAAAAACATATGGTTACCTATGCTTGATGCTGAAGTAAATTCAGGTAAACTTAAAATCAATTAACACACCATACCACCCACCTTTCTGGTCTTTTTGAAAACTATACATACAATAGTCCAATAACCTAGTGTCACTTATAACAAAACGTCATTAAAAAGTAAAAAAGCTATCAGAATTCTCTAAGTTTTTAGACCAAAAATTTCTTAAAATTTAGTTGAATTTTTTGTTTTAGTTTCTGTCTTGACAACGGTGGCCGACTTGCCACCGAAACGTAGACTAGTATTTGTGATTTTTTGGGTTTTTTGGAGGGTTTTCTTCTCTTTTGTTGCAGGTGATCTGCCAGTTCATATGGGTCAATAGGGCTGGACAGGATCAGCCCGTATGCTTCGGGACCCGGACCAAGAGGGTCCCATTTTCCAAAAAGTAGTAATGCGAGTATCCCAAATAAAACAAACTGAAACATGAATCCGCCACAAAACTATAGAACATATTTATATTATGTTGTTAACACGATATTGGTTTTTAAAAACGTAGTATAATATTACTTATTAAAAAAATCATATAAAGAGATAATTAAATAATGGGACTTTTTTGAATAGAATATTCATTGTTTTATAAGAGTAAATTATATAACTTTGTATTTGTTTTGGATTCATTGTAATATCTTTTTAAATTATGAAATATTTACAATAATATATGTCTTCGATTTAACTGTACCCAAAACATCTTGGGAATAAAGATAAAGGTTAATGTAGAAATCAAAAAGCATAAATTAATAAATAAAAATTTTGTTGCATTTATATCTATATTATTATCACGATTATTCTTTTCTTAATAAAATTAAGTAAACACCAGACACTTTTTTTAAATTACTTAAAAGTCAACATAAATTGAATTAATTTGAACTTGTTAAGACAGATGCTGCGGTGGCTCTGGATTTCAATAATAACCCATTCTAAATTGTCTGCAATGGGTTTTCTTGGCAAAGATTAACTACGGAATTAATCTCTTAATTTATTAAAATGGCCCGGACAATTTGGCAAAAAGTGTTGTTTTTTATTAATTCTTAAAAAACCTTCACATGAAGCTTATCCAAATAAAAATATCTTTGTGTTTTATGTTTATTCAGGCAATGTTAAATAATAAAAAATAACATTTTTTTGCTTGTTTTATATGTAATACAAAATTAGTTTTGTTATATTATGATTTAAAAGTCGTCCATTGTGTTATTAGAAAAAAAATCTTATAACTTAGAATTACTATATTTAAAATTTGTAAGTAGTTTCTTTTATAAAATTTGTCTAAAGTAAACTTTTAATACACCATATATTAACGTCAATAATTTATATGTTACAGAGTAACTGGAAGTTCACTGGAAAATAGTATTTTTTTCATTTGGTATTTTAAAGAAGGCACTGGCGGTAAAAAGCGTGAGCATAGGAAAAGCATTCTACAAGTTTTATATCGTTTTGGATAAATTACTTTAAAAAATATTTTAGGTTTATAGTACATTTAAAAAAGTAAAAGGCCTTTTATTAAAGATCATGTTAAAAAGTACTATAGAAATTTATTGTATTTTTTGTTATTGGTACCCAATTTTGCCTAATTAAAGTATGCCTGAGCGTGTTTAAATCCAACTTTCAAACACGCGCGTGTTTTAAAGGTTACCATGGCACATCAATCAACAACACAGAAATGTGATGTCTAAGATGACATTGCCAACCGTTAACCTTAAATTTTGGCACATGTCAGGCATTTTAAAGAAAAAAATATTATTGATGTGACATAAGTACTGTATAAAGTCTAATAAAATATTACTATAACAGATGTTTTAAAAGTGATTCAAAAAAATAGTGTTAAGCATTCGTGGATAACTGGTCTTTAAAACAAGTGCTTTATGTTGAGAACTCCGGCTACGCCGTAGTGCTTGAAAAATTGGGCGGGTTTTAAAGACCCTCTAATATCCACTTATAATTTAGTATACTATTATAAGTAAAAAGATGAAATAGATAAATTCTATTTTATTATTGTCTTCATTTTTTTCTAAGTGTGATAACGTGAATAAAACATTTAAATATCCAAAATTAAAACATGGAAAATTATACTTTTGTAAACCCATTTTCGACCTATAAAAATGCAGTTAGAGTTGTTTTATACCTAGTGAACGCCGCACTTTAAGTAATATTTTAAAATTAATTCCAATAATTTGTAAATTTTTTTAGAAAATCTTGTAATACCTTTTTTACATTTGGTTTAAATTAAGTGCACAACGAGCAACATATACAGGGTGTCCCAAAAGTAATGGGACACAGAGCAACCGCAGATTCCTTAGGTCGAAATAATGTAATTTAAGTAAACTTGCCTTATTCGAAAGTTGATAATAACAAAGATACAGGGTGTTAAACTTTTAATTTTGCTTTCGTTTTTTCTTAATAATTTTTTAACCAAAGGATCTAGCGGTACAAAATTTGGGATCTGGAGGTTCTCTGAGGCGAGAAATTTAAATTCGTCCACGCTTTTGATGTTGCTACTAGAGGGCGCTAGCTACGGCCTACCTCACTTGTTTTATATGTCGTAACTTTTTTAAGGCTTATAATATTGACCTGTTTATTAAAAAATAAGTTACTTTTAATCTATCTGCATCAAAAATGTATACTTTATTTAAGTCCCTAGGAGCAGCCGTTCTCGAGATAAACGCACTTTAAAGGATCTTGCAATTTTTTTATGGAAAATGAATTTTGGCCAATTGTTTTCAAACTTTGCATAGTGATAGTTCTTAACACGCTGATCAAAGGTCTTCCAGGGCACAACACTTGAAAACGCCTCCAACCCCCCTAAAATCACCCTCAAATGTCACTGGGAATTTGGGGACCTTTTTAAACGGTAATTTTAGGCTTGGAAACCCGTTTTCATGTTTTGTGCCGTAGAAGCGCCTCAGCTTTTAAGAACATCAAAAACGTGGACATTTAATTTTCCCTAAAAAACCCCAGATCCCAAATTGTCCGCTTATCTCTTGGAAAAAAAAGTATACTTTTTTTGGGCAAAGAAAAAAAGTCCCCTTTTAATAAACAGGTCAATATTATAAGCTTAAAAAACACGACATATAAAACAAGGGGGAGTAGGCCCTGGCATTAAAAACGTGGACAATTTTAAATTTCTCCCTAAAAACCCCAACCCCAAAATTTTTTACCCTATTTGGTTAAGAATTATTAAGAAAAAACGAAAGCAAAATTAAAAGTTTAACACCCTGTATCTTTGTTATCATCAACTTTCGGATAAGGCAAGTTTACGTAAATTGCATTATTTCGACCTAAGGAATCTGCATTTGCTCTGTGTCCCATTACTTTTGGGACACCCTGTATAATGACACAATTGCGAAAGTTACAGTCTATTGTAAAGTAGAAAAGTTCCTTTAAATACCTGATATATTTTATATGTAAAGTTTCTTAGAACACTTTTATGTTTACCTAAATAACTAAACAAAATAAAAATGTCCTATATTGGTTTTCTTTAATAAAAAAATTTTAAAAACCAGCAATTCTTTTTGAAAACGGCTTTGAATTAACCTAGTTATCTTACAATTTAAAAACACATTCTGTTATTTACATAAACCATTGTTACGGATTTTTGTTAAATTTGAATAATATCCTTTTAAATTCCGAACTAAATAAAATCACACTGGTAAATTAAAACAGAATAAAAAACAACATAAATTCATATAATACAAGGAATTTGATATAAAATATAAATCAGTGTGTTTAAATAGGCCATCTTAGAACATAAAAAAACATTTATTTGTATTATAAAAAGGTAAGAGAAATTAAAAACATGATAATTTTAAAATATTATAAGTGCACAATTAAAGTACTATCACAGATGACTATAGTAACTTAATCTATTATGATATGACTCACAAAAGCTTTTTGTGTGTCATATTCTAATAAATTAATTTTTATATCATTAAAATTATAAAAAGATATAAACAAATAAAAAATAAATTATACGCTTACTTTCAGTTGTAGTAAGAAGACTTTAATAAGTAATGTGTAAATTGTTTTAAAAAATAACTAACTAAAAACCAAAACTTGTTTAAATTTGGTTTCGTTAAGACAAACTGGAGTTTTCAGGTAAATTAAAAAATATGCACTAGTTTCTTGGGTAAAAATGTAATTATTATAATTTTAAAAAAGAATAGTTTAAATAACCAACGTCCCCAGATTTATAAAGGTTTTTCTTATCCCCAATACGTTTTTGGAGAGGTGCCAATGAGTATCGTAATGTAATCTTATTTTATTCACATACCTTTTTTGCTCAGTAACGTTAATACCATATTTTTTTATTTTTATCTTTTCTGACAGCCCACAAAAGATTAATGCACAAGTACTAGAGTACCAGGCCTGGGTTTTTGATAATTAACCCTAGTTTTCCAGTTTCGTCAACGTTGCACGTTTTGGATAACGCGGTAGTGCCACCACGGACAGTATTTTCAAATACCTACTACCTAAATATATTTCCCTGGCAGGGGATTGATCCTTAGTCACCTGTGTGGACAGCAGAGACTCTGCTTATCTAGACTAAAAAAACCTTTAAAATTATTTATTACGTTTTTTACATTGGTAATAGTTATTAATAAAAATTTATTGTGACCCTACCGCGTTGTCTAAAAATGCTATAAAAAGCAATATCTGCATGACTAAGTGCAAAAACAACGTTGACGATACTGAAGAGAAATGGGTAAAACTTGGAAAAACTAAGCATCCACGGTACCCCCTAGTCCTTAAGATTTAAGGTTCAACTAGCTTTCGTGGGCTGTCCCAAATATTGCAAAAAACCCACTATGGGTCAGTTAGAAAATTTTATTTTAACAGTTTCTTAAAATTTTTTTTTTTTTTCCTAGGAAGGCGAACAAATTAAAAGGTGGAAATTTTTTTCTGATAGCTAATATTGGATTTTTTTATTATAATTTTTAAAATAAATTTTGGGTAAAATGGTTTTTAACGTATCCTTCGCGTCCTTGAATTACTGCCCAGAATTTTTTTTCGGACACGCATTTTTTGGACAGTTTCCCAAAAATGCCGTTCTTTGGAAAAAATTATGGAAATGTTTAACACAAGAAAGATTTTAAAGAAAATTACTTTGTAAGCATTTCTAATAAAACACAGAGTATTTAGTTTTGCAAATAAAGTTTTAAATAGTAGATAAACACTGAAAATAATTACTATTATTTTATCGTAAACAATAATTTGGGTAATACAATCACATTATAAACCAATAAATTGTCAAACATTTATTTCATTTCAATTTATTTGAATAGCTGTGCATAATTAATAAATAATTTATCGATTTATTGATCACGTTAGACACTAATCGTTTAATAGCGTGATTGTTAAAATCTAAAAGGCAAATTAAAGATAATAAATTAATCGCCATTTGTTATAAACAACATTGTGAAAGAAAAGATTTTTAATTAGATATCGAATGTATATTCCATTATTTATATTTATTGATGTTTAGTATACAATGTATACTAACATGACACGAAATATATACTTTATTGGAAATGTATCGTGTCCAAAGTTTTATGAAAATCAATAAAGAAATAAATTAACTTAAGAACTAAAAAATTAAAAATAAATTTAAAATAAATTTACCATATGTTTGAAATAAAAAAACAAACAAAATTAATTAATAAATTAGATTTAACACAAAAATGAAAATAACAAATTATCAATTTTAATTTACTTACGATTCTTTCTTAAATTATAAATTATCGCGAAAAAAGAGTAAAATAAAACGATTTAAAGAAAGTTACTATAACAATATAAAAAATTAAAATAGACCAAATTAAAACAAGAAAAGGACTTAAAAAATGTTTTTTAAATTTTAAATTACCTGATTTATAGATATATTTATGAAGTTTGTCGGAAAACTAGGTGTATGTTTTATGGAAATAATAGTATGGCAATCAAGTACAAATCTTGTTGAATATTTATATTTATGATTTTTTTATGTTTAAATAGTTATTTTGTCTAAAAATTAATTTACTATCTTTCACATTTAAGGTTGTTTAAAAAATCAACAAATTTTAATTAAAAATAAATAAAAACAATATTTTTTAAATACTTAACTTATTGTTAGTAAATATTAAAGTCATATTTAAAATTTTAGGTCAAGGACCAAATGGTTTAGTGTATACTGAATTAATACCCAAAAGAGGGCAATCCCATTTTTAATAAAAGCTCTTTGGATTAGCATAAATTTGTGCTTTACGGTTTTATATTTTACGTACTCGTGAAGTAAAACTTGAAGTGTGAATAATTCGATTTTATGCCGATTTTACAATAAGGGGATAAAAGTGTCGTGTTAGGTTATTTTAAAATAGGTTGTTCGACGAGTGCTTTTAAATAAATTTTAACTAGTTAAGAGAAAAAGTATGTAAATACAGGGTTCTCCACAATAGACTATTTATTTTAATGGCTTTATAAAATTATTACAACATAATTAAACAAGTATTTTATTACATTTTATTAAAACCGACTATTTAGGAGTTACTGTAACCTTTAACTTTTTATAACTTTTAAAAATTAGGTCAAATTAAACCCACTTTTTGGGATTGAAAAGAAATGATTCATAACATGATGAAGCAGAACTAAATCTAATCTCCATACTTTTTTGGCAATTCGGACTTTGAGTTCTTTGATGTTTTCTGACGAAATTAAAAAAAAACTTTGCTTAAATAGTTCCCACAGAGAAAAAAAATTCAGGGACCTCAAGAAACAATTTTAAATCCCAACCGTGTAATGCGTCACCCATTAAACACTTTTTGCAAAATTTGTGTATGTGCTGTTGCTCCGTCATACTGGAATAAAAACTTATTATTTAGTTACCCCTTTTGTTTAAATTAGGAATAAAAACGCTTGGACGTCATTTTTAGAGGACGGTTATTTCAATCTTCAAAAAAAATATGGATTAAGAATGCCACATGATCCTACTGCACATCAAGCAATACCTTCTGAAGTATGGAAATTATTTGTAAGGACTTTTGTGTGACCCATACCCAAAATGCTGTTTATTGGGCATGTCATTCAAATATAAATTTTCCCCGTCACTTATTAAAAGATTGTATGAGTTACTTCTTATGTAGGTTTCTACGCAAAAAACTAGTTGTTAAACTAAATAATATATAAGGGTTAAAACGAAACCATTAGTTAAGTGTCAAAATCCAATTATAATTTAAAAAAAAATACGTTTTACATGTTGATTAAAATATCAAAGGCCATAGAAGATATTGATGTAGAAAAAACGTACTGATTTATTTCATAGAATTTATTTACATATGAAAAAAGGTAGTCTATTATGAGGAACCCTGTACATTATGTTAAGGTTACTATATAGTGCGACTCTCTTATAATAAATGCAATAAATTGAAAACAAGGTTTTTTTTTAAATGCTAGTCCCTTTCGGTATGGCAGGGAAATATAGGGTAAGTCGGAAAGAACGCACCAAACTCCAGGTGTGTATTGTACAAGAAAAAATAATTTTAAAACCCATGTGTTCTTATACGATTCTCATTTGTTTTTAAAATATAGCGTAATTACAAACAAACAAAATTTTCTAAATTTCGATAATAAACGCGTCAAACACACTGACACTGACACTTACACATGTCAGAACAACAAAACGGACCAAACAATTGGTACCTACTGCATTTGAAACAAGAAGTGGTAAACTATTTAAAACATTTTAATTACGCCATAATTTGAACACAAATGAGTATTGGATAAAAACATATAAGTTCTTTGAAATTATTTTCACGGGAGTTTGGTGTATTAATTAATAAATTAAGACAATTTGAGTCCAATATTTAGGTCTTATTAAAAAAATAGTAACTGATTTACATTTTGCTAAGCTTATATTTTGTAATTTTTTAAAGTAAAAAAAACTTTACCGACGCAAAGGCAAGCAATATGTTGTAAAATAAAGCTTGATTAAAAACTGTAAAACCTAAGGTTCAGAGTTTGCTAACAGTAGGAATATCTAAGCTTTACTGAAGATATATTTTTAGCACATATAATTTTAAAAATCTAGTATTACACTTAAAACACTATTATTATTTTATTTTTAACTTCATGACTTCGTGATTAACATTTTTATTACAAATATCCATTTTTCCAAAATGATGTCACGTATCCTAATATTTTTCTATGTAAGCTACATAGATGCGACCTTCGACATCGCATGCCTCTTAAATAAGTTTGAAGTTTAGTATGCATGAAATATGTATCAGCTTGATGCAAAACCTCGCATCTCCCGAAAAATTGGATTTTGGTAAAAAAATTCCAAATAATTTTGTAACATATGTTTTTTTTAAGGAATTAAATTCGTTTTAAATTTTTCATCTTTAAAATATTTTTATTTAAAATATCTTGTAATTTTTAATTAGGCAAACCATACTAATGTTTTTTTACTTATGAAATTTGCTGTTTCTAAATATTTACATTTTCTAAATCTTAATATAATATTGATTCTACATTTAATAGGGTAAGTATTATTTGGGATTAGGATTTTGTTGCAATCAAAAAAAAACTGAGTTTAGAGTATTAACAGATCATTTTAGTCCAAAAATGTTTAATTCCCTACAGTGGCGCAGCCAGGATTGCGTTGTGGTGGTTTTTAATAAAGTTAAATAGCATGTAAAAAAGCAAAACAAAATCCAAGTAACAAAGTTTTTCTTTTTTAACTTTAGATATAACAACTTAACTAATTACTTTGCGTCAACCATAATAAAATATTCTTAAATAATACGTCTAGTTTGGTTGCCGAATAAATTGAAAATTTCATTTGTGTTTACCAATATTTTTAAATATGTATACAGTAAAGCCAATCCATTTAGAAGTTCCTTACCAAGCATGTATCCCAAATAGTATTTAGGTACCTAATTTTATTGCACAAGACCTCTTGCAAATACAGATAGTAACTGGTAGTGTTGCCATGATTATCAACAAAGTACTAAATAAAAGAAAATATTCTTTAATCCCAATCTTTTTTCTCCAATTGTTTTAATGTTTTGATCTAAAAAGTTAATTTCCTTTAAACTGAGAAATCCAAGAATACTTGTTTTTCATTTGTAAAGCGTAACATTAATTTTTAATGGTTCGGAAAAATGGTGCATAATTTTAAGGTTGGTCTCTTAAATAAGATTTTACCCCATAATATTTTTACTTGTGGCTGCGCCATTGATTTCATACACATAATAATATTTGAGAGAGATGTGTCTTTTAAAGGGGGTGTAGAATTTACATGAATTGGAGGGGAAAAAAGAGCGTGTTTATCTTGCCACGATTCGCTCGTCCAAAAATGTTGTGTATATTTCTAAACACATAGAATAAACTATATATAATTTTTTTAGATAGAAAGGATGTTAAAGATAAAATGTAGTAATTCTTTTTTTAATCTAATAAAAGCCTGGTAATCTCCCCCGACAAAACTTTATCATTAAAATATGTAATTACTTAAAAAGCATTTTCTTGCATTAAAGCGCACACAATTAAGCTAATTGAATAATTTCCTGATGGGACATTTAAAATTTTTATCCAGCCTTGGCAATAATTAACGAATACATAAACTTAATCGCCTCCATTGTACTTTTCTGTTTTATTTAACACAAGGCAGAATAACGCGAAATAAAGGTAGCTCGTCTGTTACCTGTCCAGACGCTTAAAGCATTTTGCTTTGCATTTTTTTTTGCTGTTAGTTTTGTTTTTACATTTCGTATATTTTTATAATGCAACTATTGTAGATTATTACAAATTTTACGAAATATTGTAAGGACCCCAATATCCTCAAACTTTAATTTCTGTTGTCATGCTGTAAATACTGGTACTACAGTATAAGTACTAAGGTACTGTAGGCAGTTCATTGGCACGGTATAAAAGGATTTATTTTTTTAGGGGAAGGAAAGATCTCTGCAGGCATCAGGTTCAATTTTCTTTATTCTCTAGAGATAAAGAAACAAGCAAATTTAAAAGTCTCCCCAGATGGACTATGAAAAGGTGCATCAGGGTAATCCTTGTTACTTCATTCATTAAGAGCTGCAAAGAAAGGAATAATAAGTTTGGCTAATTCTTCATAGTAAAAACCGTGACAATACCTATAAGAGAGCAACAGATCTTCTTTAACTCATAGGTGACCAAAAGGAGAAACCTCTCCTGTAAGTTCATTAATTTAGCGCGTTTCTTTCAAATTTTTAAATAACTTTTTCAGCAAACCCTGTGGTTGGAAACATCCAAAATAAATGACCGATATTATTAATTTAACTTTATTGTTTTTTTTGGGTTTATTTTAAAAAAAAAATTAAATTAACCTTTCGGTTTATTTACTTAAACCATCACCAAAATATCAAAAAATATGTTAACATAGAAGTATTATATGTATAAAATTGGGGTAAAAACTTACCAACTATATTGTTAACATTAAAAGCAACAAAGAGAAAATTTATTTTGATTACATTTTTGTTTCATGGTTGATGTTGAAATTTTTAATTTTTAACAAACCATTTACCTAATTTTGGCTTTACCAGGGTTAATTTATAAAAAAGGTTTTATTATGGTGCTAAAATACGGGTTTTATGACTATTGCACTAATAAATTATTGTAAATAGAGCTTAGATCTTCCGTGTCTGTTTTAAAATTTAGGGTATTGAGTGTTTTTTTATATGAATCATTTCTTTATTATTCCTTTTTTTGTTATTACTTTCAAATACAAAATATTAACATTGCTAAAGTCAAGCAAAATTATAAAAGTTGTCTAGTGCATGATTTGACAGGTCTATGTGGTTATTATTAACTTATCTTATACTTTTTTGATATTTTTTAATTCTGTTTTTTAGGTATTGTCTTGTTTGGCCAATATATGTTTTTGGGCAATCAAAGCAGTCGATTTTGTATATTAAATTTGTTTGATTAGTATTTTCAATTTTAGGTTTAAGTTTTGTAAATAAATTTTTAGAATTTTTGTCAGGTTTTTCAGTAACATGAATGTTGTAAGGCTTAAAAATATGTTTTATTTTTTGTGTTATTTCTGGGACATAAAGAAGGAAAATATATTTTTTATTTTTAAACGTATTTTTAATGTTTTATTTAAATTATATATTTTATTTATTTGTGTTTTAATGACTGGTTCAGTAAATTTAAGTGATAGTTATTATTTTTTAGGATTTCTCTGACTTTTTTTAGTTATTTGGTTTATAATTTCCATTTGATTACTTAACAACTCTGTCTACTAGTGAATTTACCGCACTTCTTTTTTATTTAGTGGGACATTTTGAATAAAAATTTAAATATCTACCAGGCCATACGTGTTTTGAAAACCAATTTGTATTTATTTTGCATCATCTTGATGATGTATAGTAAGATCAAGAAAGTTTATTAATTTATTGTTTTCTAATGCATGTGTGAATTGTAATTTAGAATGAAAAGAGTTAAATTTGTGCAATGTATATTTTAGTTTATTTTGTAAAATACAACGTTTTTTTCAAGGTTTGTCATTAAAAAATAAAAAATTGTTTAAATTAGCAAATTGGTAGCATTTTTAGGTCCTTAAATGAAAAATATGCAAAAAAAGAAAGGAAAATTGTAATTTTTTAAATAAAAAACCCTGTATATTGTGTTACAAATTAAAAGATCTTTAAAAAATTAATAAAATACCATATATTGATATGTCTATCTTCAATAGTTTTAAAAATTAGAGCATTCAAATCCAAAAAATACTTTTTAATTTTAATTATACACACCGTTGTAAGCTGCAAACACTAAACAATGCACAGGGTGTTTCATTTAAAGATTGTTTTTTACTATTAAATTTATGTCGATACCCATATTTCCAAAGCTATTGAAAATAGACATAACAAATGTAGTGTTTTTTAAATATTTTTAAATGATTTTCTTAAGGGTACCATAATATACAGGGTGTTCTATAAAAATTTGTGACTTTACTAATATTTTTTTTTAATTCTTTATTCTTTAGGACATAAAAAATGGTACTAGCTCGCAATTTAAGTATTTTTACTAATAAGAAAGTACGAACAGATTCTGCATGATTATTTTTTTAAAAAAAAATTATATTTATATTAATAACAAATAAAATGTAAACCTCTAGCAGGTACAATTATTCACCCCATATTAATTTTTAGGAAAATTCTGGAAAAAATACAGAAATAATATAACAAACCAAATCAAAAAAAAGCTGATCCATTCTTTTCCAACTAAAAGAGCAAATCAGATTATGTTACTTAAGAAAATAGAGCTGAATTGGCGAAATATCCACTGTTACAATGCTTTAAGTGATTATTTCTTGTTTGTTTAAATCCTTACCAGCTTTTCCCGAGAATTAAGCTTTAAGTGATAAAATTGGTGCTTGTACATTACATTATTTTTTGTCTAACCTTTTTTTTATTTAAATTGGCACAACGATTAACAGTTGAAAAATAGTTATTCACGACCAGCTGTAAAGTTATATATTTAGGACCGGGATTGGAAAAACAAATTCCAATAAAACTGTATTGTCTATCATTACATCAGGGTGTTGCAGAATGTTTAAGGGAATATTTAAAAGCAGATTTCACATTAAAAATGTAAAACAAACTTGATATAAACATGAATCTGGTAATACTCCATTTTCATGGTACAGGATGTAAAAACTTTTTTTTACATTTATTAAGAACCGGTTTGTGTTCCATTAAAGTCCTATTTACATGTACAAAAATTGTGGCGTTCGTGTCGGCAAATATTTGTATAGCGAAAAAACTGTACACCACTTATTATTGCGAGTAGTGTCACCCTTCGAACTTTTTTGTTCAGATGCACAATTTTTAAAATAAACATTATTCTTTTTATTATTAAAATAAGCTGTTTTTTAAATCGTAATTTAAAAATAGGAATCAAGTTAGTTATGGTTAGTGTTTTAGGAAACAATTTTGTAATTGTTACCTTTATTAACTTATTTATGTATGCCAAAACTCATCTTAGTACTTTAACGAGTTTTCGATAGATGGAAAAAAATATTAAAACACGAAAAGGTTTAAGCACCCCGTATCATAAACATGAAGTATTTCCGGGCTGATTTTTTTGTAAACATTTTTTCATATTTTTAGATGTAGAATCTGCCCTCAAATTTTTCTTACAACTTTTTGTAACACCCTATAGTAAGGTTAGTTTTTTATGGGTGATTAAAAAATCATCAATAAGGTATATATTTTAAAAACCCTGTTGGATTAAAAACAAAATTTTAGAAAAAATATTTTAATGAATAAAAATAAACGATTCATGTTTACAAATTATTTAAATTTTCGAACTTGCTTAGCTCCTCAGATGCCACTCTTTTGTTTTCAAACATGTAGCGACAAACAGATATGTCACTTTGTTTTGAACTGTCTCTAAAGTTATGTTTGAATCCGTTTTTACTGAATATTAATGGGAAAAGACAATTGTATAGTCTAATTTATTATTGCTGTCGGAAAGCTTTGTATATAATTTTTTTTAAACCAGATGCATCATTATTAATAATTTTTTCAATCAAACTTTTGATAGTTTCACAACATTGTTGTACTACATGGAATACCGCATTTAATCTTAGAAATATTTTAACTTGATGTATAGATTAACGAAAACCAAACCAAAACAAGAACATTTTAATAGTTATTTATAATATAAGTGTTAAAAGTACAATTTTTTAGGCACAAATGTGAAAGTTTGCAGAATGAGCGAAGCGAGTTCTGCAATAAAAATGAGCCCCTTAAAACGTACTTTTAACAAAAATATCATACAATATTTTTTTACAAAGGCAATATTGCAGTTAAAAATTAAATTATTCGAAAATTGGAAGATATAGCTTTACATAGCATCGTATAAAAAAATTATTGAAGTTGGCATTTACGAGTATTAATGAATTCTAACAACCGTTGTTGATGCTGGTTGGTTACGGCATGTTTACATCAAATTTAAAACATCGGGTCAGTCTTAGCTCGTATTAATTTTTACTTACAATCCACTTAAAATGAAAGAAAATGTATGAGAAATTATTGGTTGTATCGATTCATTAAAAGAGATAGATGAAGCAGTCAGTAGAGCAATGCTGGATTTAGTGCTTAGGAAATCTCGTATACAATATAATATAGCCTACAATAAGTTTATGAATTGGTGTAAGGAGAAAGGTGTTGCTGGAAAATATACCGAAAATATATTCTTTGCGTATTTTAAGGAAAAAGCGACGATTTTGAAAGCTTTTTCTGTTCAATCCACCTCAACTACGGAGAATGCTAAAACTGTGGACGTTACCTTTTAAAATTTGACATTTCACTTCTAACACTAGTGCTTTAAAATGTTACTTTAAGGCACTAGTGCTTTAAAGTAACATTTTTAAGGCATCTAGGTAGTGTTAAAAATTGAATTTTTAACACGTTTGTAGAAAAAATAAATTAAATTTGTATACGAAAAACGACTTTTATGTAAATTAATTTTCATTTTAATATCAGCTTTAAAAATATTTTAACAATACAAATTTTGGGTTTAAAATAATAAGAATACTAATATTTTTGTTATCGTATGCGCTATTCAACACATAATTTGTTTTTAAATGGAATATTTATTTAATCTAAAAAGATAGCATATTATTATTATATTATTTTTTAATAGAACATCATGAATTATACTGTTTTCTTGCAATTTATTTAAACTCTATTACTTTAAACCACAGTTGGCTATGAAACAAAGCTAATATACCGGAAACAAAACTATGTTAACATTCTAGTTGGTATTAACATTTAACGTCAGTTTTTTTCCGACATATTAATTTGTTAAAACGACTTATTACCATATAAAAAAATTTGATGATTTTATATGAAAAGTGAAAAAAACAAACAAATGGCACAAAAATGTATATTTTGTTGACTATCCGGAAAGACAGCAACCATTTAAGAACACAGTTCGATGACTGTAATATAAGTTAAGAACATACGGCCCTTTTAAAAAACTAAAAACCTAAATTAAGGAAAACAAAAAAAAAATACAAAAATAGGCGTGTTACTATTTGTCGAGACCAATCATCAGGTAGGAATAATATAACCTGCGATAGTTTGAAATAGTAGTTGCTTAACATTTATTAAAGAGGAAACTCCTTTGGGCGAGTTTAGCACTTTTTGCGGATACTAAATGAGACTGAACCCTCAAACTGGGCTATGCAACGCTAATAATGCAGTCGAGAAAAAAATCTGAAAAAACTGAAATATGACCAAATGCATAGTGTATTTGCTTTTTATGAATCTATTCTTTTATCATCGTAAATTTATGATTGCCGTCTTGGTGAAGTATTCACATCTGCCTTGTCGTCTTAAGCACACACCCTAATCTTATTCTCTAAAATTACTTTAAAATTTTAAAAAACCAAAATCTACTTTTGTCAGACAAATAGAAACTAAATCTAAAATTTCACAATCTAAGGCACGAAGAATTTTGACGCCCAACAAATATTTTTTCTATGTTGTTAATATTATCCAATATTTACACCCTGGTGACGACGTTAGGAGATTAGAATTTTGTCACTGGTTCTTAAAAAAATTCAACGAGAATCCTTTTTTTTCACAACACAAATGTGGAACAACAAGTTGCGTTATTCTTAACAGACATAATAAAAGATATTGGAACTCCACAAATCCTCACATGGTACGACCTGTTCGTCAACAAGGTAGAATTGGGGTAAATTTAAGTTGGTTTTTATTTTAAAATAAACTGGTGTATCGCTGTTAAAAAAATTAAATGCAGACCGATCTCTGAACATACTTCATTTAAACCTTTTTGATATCCTTAATGATGTTCCTTTCAACGAAGAAATAGAGATTACTTTCAACCAGATAGTGCCCCTACCCATTACGCACTGTGAATAAAAAAGTATGTGAATACTCACTTTAAAAACCGTAAGATAGGAACACAAAGACCTATAAGGTGGCCACCTCAATTTCCGGATCTAACACCCTCAGATATTTTTCGTTGTGAAGTGTTGGAAAATTAAATTTACAAAGAAGTCATTTTTACTCGACACTAACTTAATTAAAAAGATTTATAAGGCCAATGCAGAAATTAGATCATTAAACATCATAATTGCCTAAAAATCCGTTCGAAAAAGATTATCAAGAGTCCATTGAAAACAACTGAGGGGCTTTCGAACATTTGCAATAATTCCGTTTTTTTTCTTAATCTGAATCTAATATTTCGTTTCAAAGTTTCTATAGTTTTTTAATTTACTTTGTTGTGCCAACCACTTTTTTAATTTTTATGTTAAAATATATTGTGTAATGTCTTACCAGCTACAATGTTAATATAGTTTTGTTTCTAGGATATTAGTTGTGGTTGATTGTGTATTTCGTAACCTACTATGGTTTAAAGTAATAAAGTTTAAATAAATAGCATAGAAAACTAATATCAGCCATGATGCGTCATATTTTTAAAAAGGGAATTAATTATGCTATTTTTTTTTAATAAAATATACAGGGTGTACCATTGAAGCAAACGAGGTAATGTCCGATAACTTTTTTTTCCGACCCCGTGTACCTTTTCTGAAAACGAAAAAATATTTAACAATCAATATTTGAAAACAACAATGTTGTTATTACTGGTATGTACTTAATCTTAACCCAATATAGGAAAAGCGAACAAGACAAAACAGTTATATTAAATAATAAATATTTTCTTTATAACAGAAACACAAAGTAATCGGTTTTTCGAGTTTGTGGTTTTATTTCGGTTCAAGTATATTTCAAGCAAAAATAAATATGAACATGCTGCGGATGTTCAATATCTCAAATAATAAAACGACTCCCCTAAAATAGTTTCAGCTGTTATTTTGTATTGAAAATTTACAAGTTGTAAAATGAAAAAGTGTTCCAATAAGAAATAAAAATGAAGTCAGCTAGCTTCTAAAATATGAACTTATAAAATTAAAAATATGTAGCTAAGACACTAAATAACTTTTTGTTCTTCCCGAAAGTTTAAACATAGTAATAATGATATTTATTTTAATAAAAAATAATAAAATTATTTTTTAAATTTATTAATAAAGTATAATTTTAAGTAGTTGCTAGAAATAGCACGAGAATGAATTTTAGTGAACAAGTCGCCTTGTTGGAGACAGTTAATCTAACTTTTAATATTAACTTTTTTTGCACAATACGTAATATGTATTAAAAAATAAATGTAGATCTTGCAATTTATTGTGATTTCTTAGGAAAATGAAATTGAGTTAATTTAACATATATAGGTTGAATAAAAACTTCTTCTCGGACTTCCATTCTCTTTATTTAATTTTTTTAAATAAAGATTCTTGCTATATCATAAATACGACATCAAAACAGCATTTTCTTTCCGGAACACCCTTAGAAGTTCCCTTACTAAAACCAAACCGAGTACTTTGAATGCGGGAAAATTAGTGCATCAAATACTCTGTGCGTGTGGTGATATATATAAAAAGAGACCTTTAGAAGTTAGAATTAAGGAACATCAAAACTACTCGAATGGGCGAGACTGAAAGTCGAGTGTTGCTGGAACATGCTTGGTCTAAACATTATAATATTATTTGGAAAGATGCTGGGATTGTTCTTAGAGAATCCCACTAAAGAAAACGAAAAGTTTAAAGAAGCTGCATTAATTATTAATAACCAATTTTCATTAAAAAAAATTTATTAAAGATAAAACAATGGAAAGAATTCCAAAAAAAGAATGAAAAAATTAAAAAATAAAGAAATGGAAAAAAAAAAATAAAACAAACGAAAGAAGTTTTTATTCACTACCACATTGTTTAGAACCTTCAGAGAAACGTCAACACATATAGGTTTATGCTCGAAGGATGCAAACAAAGACTGCTATTTTATTTAAAGGTTAGACATGGTTAATGATCTTATTTATGCTCGCCCATGAAAACACCTTTACCATATTGTTTTATAATTATTATCTTTTATGATTATTTAATAATTAGGGCCTAGTGACTCAGCTTTAAGTAGGTAAGCTTTGCAGTCACCGTGTAATACTATTGTTATTACTTTTGTAGTGTATTTTAAATTCCTATGCGTAAATAGTCAGAAGTTTGATTTTTGGTTAAAAGTAAATAAAAATCATAAAGGAAATAAAAGCTAATCTGGGACATTTTAAAAATTTTAAAACCGACAAAAGAAACAATAGCTTTTCGAGTTAGGAATAATATTGTTCCTATAAAGTCTTAGTTCAAAGTTAAAAAGTCAGGGTGTAAAACAAAAAAGGGGCCGGCTGTTTCAGAAAAAAATTTATAAGGTTAAAAATATTTTGAAAAATGGGGAAATAGCTGAAAATTATTTTCAAGTTTTGAAATGGCCGCTAAAAAAAGATGCGAATTTTGCTATACTAACCAACAAAAATACCTGATCTTTAAAGTCAGAATAATTAACCTTTTTTTGACAATTTTTGCATATCTCTAAAAAAATAAAGTGGTGGGGTTTTCGGTTTTGCAAAACCTTTCTTTAAAAGGCCCGGATTTTACCTGGCTGTTGAAAGAGCTTCTCGGCTATAATCTTAAAATTTTTAAAAGTTTTTTAAATTTTCCCACGTCCCCAAAGGGGTTTTTCGACATTCCGACATAAATAGTTAATTTTTAAAAAAAAAATAAATGCATTGTAAAATTTTTTTCTATATAAAAAAGTAGCTAAATAATTAAACAATCATAAAAAAAAAAATAATATATATATATATATATATATATATATATATATATATATATATATATATATATATATATATATATATATATAAAATATATATATATAAAAAAAAAAAAAAAAAAAAAATTTTTTTTTTTTTTTTTTTATAAAAATATATATATATATATATATATATATATATATATATATATATATATATATATATATATATATATATATATATATATATATATATATATTTTTGTTTCTTCTAAAGTTTAGGACAAAGAAAATTTTATTTGAAAAATAAAAACTATAAAAACTACAAGAAATATAACGGACATAAAATATTTTTTTAAACCTTAAATTTAGGTTAGGTTTCGTCTAAATGAATACTTTAGAGTTTAAATCAAAAAATCAATTTTCGGATTTTTTCAAGGTATACCCCTGAATTCGTTTTTTTGTTTCTCGTAAAAACCCATTTAAATAAGATTAAATAAATTAGGGTTTGTAATAATACAAATTTAGGTTTTATAAAATTTCTTGTACTTTCTATAGTTTTTGAGATATTATATAAAATTTGCTTTGGTCTAAATTTGGTAAGCGATAGTGTTCGCGAGCTTGTTTAGGCATTATTTATTTCTTTTTCATAAAAAAAAATTATACCAGTGCATTTATTTTTTGAAAAAAATTAACCTTTTTGGAATTTTAAAAAAAGCTCTTTTAGCGGACGTGTGAACCAACAAAACTTTATTTTAGATTTTGCCCAGAATACCTTTTCTTCCCAAGTTTGTTAAAATCGGCTCGCTGTAAATACAGGGTGTGTTGGAAGAAACTCACCACTTTATTTTAAGATTATTTACTTTAAAGATCAATTTTTTGGGTTAAAGAAATTCGGGAACATCCTTTTTAGATTCAAGTTCAGTTACGCCCACTAGCGCCATTTCAGAAACTTAAAAAATAATTTACAGGTATTTCTCTTGACCACTTTTACTAACAATATTTTTTCCAACGTTGTGCGATAAATATTTTCTGAGATACAGCCGGCCTCCTTTCTTGTTGTACACCCTGTACAATGTTATAGTTAGCTATGGTAACCTGTTGACAGAAAAAAGTTTACTTAAGCCTTTATAGTAACAACAGCTTCTATTTTCTTCAGAAAACTTACAGTTTATAAATATAAAATTTCATAAAAAATATTTCAACAAAGAAATATTTTGAGGCCCTTAAAAAAATGACAAAGTAAATTGTCAAAATCTACTAAATATAGATAGTAAGGTTTAAATAATGCTTTTTTATTGCAATTTAACAACTAATTTTACTAAAAATTCATCTTGGGTACTTGCCAAATGCTTTTTAAATGTAATTGACCTTCCCAGATTTTTTACAATATTAAAGTTGTAAAAATTTTAATTTTGCCTTAAAAACGGTGGTACATCTATCACTGAAACGTAGATAGATATTTTAGTTTAAAAGGATTTTTTTAGGATTTTCTTTATTTTGTTCCAGGCAATCTGCCAGTTCATAAATGGTCAATACGGCCAAGCACACTCAATCTCAATACGCCAGGTCCAGGATCAAACCGGTTCGATTGTAAAGACTATCTGACAAGTACCACACAAGTACTTTTCAATACATGAATCAGTCACAACAGCGGAAACATATGTACAATTTACCAAATTACTTTTTACAAGATGGATTATAGACAAAGTTAATTTATTTTTGCTAATGCTTGTTGTTTTTATTTGTTTGTTACTTTATACTTGTGCTGTTAAGTTATTATTAAGAGGTTAAATATAAAAAGGTAAAAAAAAAGATTTGATCTGCGGTTTAAAATGAGCTACTTCTAACTGCAACAAAAACCAACTGGTGTCTACACTAGTTTGAGACACAACAACAGAAAAAGTCAGGTTGGCGGCAACATCCTGGACGAGAGAACAGACCAGATGATTCCCCAATACTCATTCAAAAAACTTTGAGGTAAAATTTCCGATCAAAGTGAGTTGCAACCCGATCTCATCGGCACAGTCATTGGTATACGGATGGTTCCAAAACCGAGCAGGAAACTGGAGCGGACGTGTACAGTGAAATAGGAATTCACAATTCTCCATTCCACTAAGAACACACAGTTCTGTATTTCAAACGGCAATATATGCTTTACTGCTCAGTGCTAAAGAGAATAACAGGAGGGCTCATAAAAACAATCAGATCTGCATAATAAGAGACAGCCAAGCGTCACTGGGGGAACTATTTAACCCCAATGTAACGTCCAAGCTGACATGGGCATGCCAAAAAGAACTGGAAGACCTGGGAGAGCGCAACAGAGTAACTCTTTTATGGGTACCAGGACATTCGGAAATAGAAGCCAACGAAAAAGCGGATGAGCTAGCGAGACAGATCATCCACGCCATACTTTGGGCCAGAACTTGCCCTTGGAGTGACCAAAACCACAGCATGGGGGCAAACAAAGAAATGGATCTGAAACAAACTACTCAGACAAAGTAGGAAAAGACTTCGCATAACAGTAAGGTTGCTAACAGGGCATGATAACCTAAGAGAACACCTACACAAGATATGCTCATACAATGGGGACCCAAGTTGCAGAATGGGCGACGAGGGGGAAACAGGCCACCATATCCTGTGCGAATGTAAAGCATTAAATTAAAAAAGTCAGGAATTATTTGGGCAACTGGAAATGAGCTTACAGGAATATATCAACTAACTAGTCTCGGGATTATACAGACTTGTAAAAGAAACAAGACTAATGGTCCCACCCTTAGTCTTGTTTCTTGATTTAAAAGACAATGGGAGATTAGGCACAAAAAGCCCATGAAGCTGCGCTGTCTTTGGTAGTGAATCAACAACCCTAATTAAATTTTAAAAAAAATTGCTTATATTTGACAAAAACTCTTTAAATTATTTTGACACGGGTTGATATGTATTTTTATTTTTTGTTAGCATTTGACGTAGATGAATGGTTCAAATTTTAATAAATATTTAACTTATTTTTATTTATTTTTAATGGGTTACTTTATTAAAGTATATTGCAATATATAAATGTAGAATATGTAATTTTAAATAAAAACAAATATTAATCCCTAAAAGGGCCCCTTTAAATTTTTCTTATATCTTTAACATTTACGGATTTTTATTTAATATTATAAAGCTTTTTTCGAAACAAAGTATTTTTTTACAAAGGACTACAGGATAGCAGACTATTTTCTTTAAACGAAAGTCAAACAAAAGAAATTTAGCCAATATGGCATAAAAATCAAATAGCGTCAAACTTGTTCGATCCCTTTGTATTTGAAAAGAAAATACAAAACACGGGGAAACTGTAGAACTTAATATTTTACTGTATATATTTTTTGTTAGGGTATTTACGTTTAAAGTACTTTTATTACTATTGCTAAAATAAATATTTTTTAATCTTTTTGGTATCTTAATGTACGTAAATCGACTTTTAGATTGTTTTCATTGGGTTTTTGACTTTTTGTTAAACTTTGATTCATTAATAAAAATTAACATTTTTTTATATATTAAAAAAAAACTAATTAAATATTTAGTTTTTGAAAACGTCTTCTTTTGTTAATACGTTTTAACAAAATGATTTTGTATTTATTTTAAGTAATATTAGTTATATTAATTAATATAATAAGTTAGCAATTTGAATTAAAACCTAGAAAAAGTTATCAATAGTCAGTTATAGCTTTTCGAGCTTTCTTATCACTTATATATATAATGTTTTTTTTTTAAGACTAAAGCCATCAATACAGCTATGTTTTGTCTTGGTGTCTGCAAACTGCAATTTTTTAAAATTTCGTAATGACGTTTTATCTAAAAATACCTATTGTTCGGCCCACAAAGAATTTTTTTTAGTAAAAACAAAACAAAACTGCAATTAAATATTGTATTGTTAGAAAAACATATTTTTGCCAATAAAACATAACAAAAGAAAAACAAGATTATTCGGCATATTACCCAGTCCCACTTAGCACGAAGGAAGATAAAACCATTTACCACAGAGAAAATTAATGTCATTTTCCTATTCACTAAAAGATTCTTTTCCCCAAGCCTATTATCTCGAGTTGTGCTCTTTCTTTTGTTCTCCCGCCTTTTAATAATCTTATAATTCGATACTTACTGCAGAAGCTCCAATTACATTACAGTAAGAAGTTTTCCAGCATTTCATTTTTAAGTTTATTTCTGTTAACAATACCGCACGCTAGTAAAAAGAAGTGTTGGTTTTTGTTTTAAATTTATAAGTTTTGTGTCCCGCAGTTATACACGGGCGACTTTAGTTTTACTTAAATCTACTAACATTAAATTTAATAGAATAAATGTTGTACCATAACAAAATTTTATAATTTTTTAAAATATAATAAAGAAAATTTAATTTTTTTTATCAGTGGGGTCTTACTTTTTTCAAATTTCGTAGCTACTTCTTTCACTTAATTAATAACATTGGTGTTATATAGATACTACGGCAAATCGAAAAAAATCCCGAAATAGGGGTTTATTGGGCGCAAATTTTTGTCCAAATTACACTGCGAATGTTACATTTAAAATATTATAACATTAAAATGGTAAATAGGTACAGCAAAAGGGATATTTTGCAGAAACACGTCTAGCCACATGAAAGCTATTTCACTATAGCCATATGTAAAATACGATTCCTTGCTAAATTTTTATAAAATAATAAGAATCGACTTTAACCAGTAAAATTCATAAATAATCTTGACGACACCACTCTACTAATTTATAAATACCCAAATAAAAAAATATCGAGGAATTCTGGTGCACAAAGCACGCCGCGACGGTAAAAACCATGATAAAGTAGCGCATCCAATCAGGCTTGAGATTTTGTGCGCCAGAAAACAACCGCTTAAGATGCTCTACCGACGAAGGAAAAAAAGGGAATGCGTCGGCAGCTAAAAACTCAGTAGGACAGCATGCCTGGTCAATGAAGCTTGTTGTCTGAAAGTTTTTTTTGTTTTTTAAGATAGAAACGTACAATTTCTTTTGCATTTCGGACAAATTGTCAAAATTTTCTTTTATATTTTGATAAAAAAATAGTAATTTTTCTATGGTAATCTAAATATTACTTTCTGTGTTTACCCAGCACATCTCTCTTTTTAAAGAGTTCATATTATAAGTTTTCCTACAAAAGTGAACATTTTTCTGATCTAGTTAAGCTATTCTAAACATTTCTCTCTGTCAATTGTAACGTGACACATTCTACATAAAGTTCAAAGGTAACCAGAAATAAAGTGTGTAATAAAAGTGACTTAAAAACTGGAGTGGTAATTACAAAAGTGATTGGTAAATGATATTATTAGGAAAATAGCAAAGCAGCGTAGGATATTGTAAATTTTAATAAAGTATACCAAGTGTCACAGGTGTAAAAAGTCATACAGGGGTCCCGAAAATTGTAAAAATTTTTGAGATTGGACTTAAGGTATTCTGATTTCGTGTTATAAAACACATTCCGTTTGTGCTGTTACGTCATCGGATTTTTACGCTAATAGACTCCGCAGTCGGGAAGAAAATTCAAGATTTTAAGTTAAATAAATAATTTCCATTACCAAATTCAAGTAAATTTTTGCGCCAAATTCAAGGGAAAATTTTGTACCTTTTTCTTTCTTAAACTTTGTAAATTTAAGCCCTACTAATAAGAAACATCTGATATTGTCAGTAGATAGTGGGTTTATGTTTTTAAATTCCAAGACCTTGAAAAATTGATTTTAAGGGTAGCAGTATCTATTTAAATTTTATCTTTTAATTTTAGTGGAGAAGGATGCAATATCTGGTATAAACGATAGGTATAAAACATCTATAAAATTTATAAACCATTTCTTCTTATCACATAAATTACCATCAGAACTACTCTAGTTAGCTAAAAGAAAACATCTTTCAATGGCGGCAAGATTTCTAATTTTTTTATGCAAGCAATTAGGTGTTGTTATTATAAAATAATAACCACATTTAAAAAAACATATTATTCCCTTTTTAAAAATGTATTTTATGTTTGATTAAAGTACCTAACACTAACTGCAAATACGTATATTTGTGAAAGTGACCAGTGAAATAAGCCTAACTTTTATTTTTAACCGACATTTTAGTACTTAAAAAACTAAGCTAAATTTGCTTTAAAATCGCGTACCTAATTTTATTGATATTATCTTCTTTTTATTAGGTTATATGGATGTCTAATTATTAATAATGTTATAATGTTATAATTTAAAAATTGTTTGTAATCTGGGAAATAAAAATACCCACACAAATTGCAGCAAAGAAATTATGATGAAAATAAAAGAATAATTCCAAAAAAGATTTATTGGCAGTTAGTTGTTCAGCTAGATAAAACTTTACTAAACTTTAACAATAATCAGTTAGGAAAAGTTTTCAATTTTCAATGCAGAACATTACGTAGGTTTAAAAAGTTTGAATACTCTTGAAGCATTCTGTGCTATTACATTGAACATTTTGTAAAAATAAATCTAATTCACGCAATTCCATCCTTAATTTATTCTTTAACATTTGCATAGTAAAACTGCGAACTTTAAGTTATTTTATATCCTAAAGATATTGTTTTAACAAAACAGATTAATTAAAAAAAGGAAATGGATTTTTTATTACCATAATACACTTAAAAAATTAAATTGTACCAAAATTTATTACAGTTTGTATTCTAAATAAATAAATAAATAAATAATAACCGCAAATTATGCCCAGTGCTTTGATGCTCGAATATTAAAGGTGTTCTTAAAATAGTAGATCTGTCCCCAAATGAATTATATCAGAAACTTACTATGACTTGGGATTTATTGCTTTCCTGTTACCAACATAATAAGCAACCAAATATTTAATTTGGTTAGTTCTGGTTAGTTTTCTCTAATTCAAGGTAGTTTTGGTAATGAAGTTTTTTTTGTTAACAGATTCATTATTTTAAGAACATAGCAATTTAAGTAAATAATTCGGTAACCATAAGAAACGAACACTAAATATTACCCAAATTAAAATATTTGACTTTATGAATATATTTTTTAAACATAGATCGTACAAGAAATATTACATGCAGTTAAGGATATATTTATTTGGAAACCATGAATATTAAATCTAAAATTAAATTGTTTAATTTTACTACACTTTTTAGATTATCGTCACACATTATTATTAATTATTATTACGGTTTATATTCTATACCCAGCGTTGCCTTACTTTGCTGATCTTACAAAAATCGGTGTTTCAACGAGGCACAGGTTGTTGCACGTAACATTTTTTTGACTTAAATAAAATAAGTTTTGCTCGAAAAATCTAAATTAAATTTATGCATAATTTACACGGTTTTTTTAATTCTTATTTTGTTTACTTTGCATTCATTAAATATTTATATTTCCAAATGGATGGATGCATTTTCTCTGTCATTTGATTCTCAATTCTAATGACTGCTGCATCTAGTCCGATATTTTCATGGCTCATGAGGCTGATAACTCTGTAGTCCTCGCATTTTTACGCAGTTGATTTTTTGGGTTATGGTATAAACGTGGACTTTAACCAGCTTAGTGGGATTTTTCTCGAGGAGTTTATATTATTGAATATTGCTGTCGTCCATTTGATTTGCTTTTCGTCCATTAGTTTTAGATATTCGGAGTAAAAAATTGTCTGGTCCCGTTGCCTTACCATCTTTTGTTCCTTTGATTGCGGCTCTTACCTCTTCTTGTATTATTGGAGGTCCTGTAATGCTGTAACTGCTGTCAACGTTGAGGGGAATGTTATTTTTGTTGTCATTAAAGGTTTTCTCCACATATTGCATCCGGGTATATATTTGTTCTAAGTCAAGTATTGCGTGATCTTGATTTTCTGTCATGCATCCGGGTGTTTTCGGTTTGTACAGCCCTGCCGCTTCCCTGATTTTTTTTTTATGAAGATTAAATGAGTCATGTTGGTGTTTTAGGGTTTTTACCTCTTTGCAGCGTTCTTTCATCCATTTATTTTTGGCCTCTTTTATTGTCCGTCTTATATCTTTGTCTACCTGCCTATATGTTGACTTATCCTTATCTTTGACCTTCCTTCTATTATCCATCATATCCAATATGTCATCTGTCATCCAGGGTTTTTTCTTTATTTTCTTTGGGTTTAGGAATTTATCTAGTATTTCTATCTAAGTGATTTTGGTTTCCATGTGTTGTTGTACATTGCGTTTTGTGTTATTGTCCTTTAGTTGGTTTAGGTCATACCTTGCCGTTTTCTTCTATTTGAGTTTTTTAAGTGTAAGTATTTATTTAGGATTACAAAATATTAATAAAATAATTTAATAAAAAATAATATTTATTTAACAAATACTTTCTAAATTTGTAAAAATAATTTATTTTTTTTTTAATATAAATAACCCCTTATTTTCGGGTATTGAAATAAATAATATTTAAGTCAACTTAGTAAATATACCCATCTATAAATACAAACTTTTGTGTTTTTTGCTTGGTAGTATCGTATTGTTATCGTTTTACATAATAAAAGCTTATTTAGGTAAAAAGTTTTGTTACTTTTATAAAAAAAACACCTTTTTTATAGGCATCCAAAGACAGTAGAGATAATTTATGCACAAAGAAATACTGGTTAATTAAAAGATATTTAAATTTACGTTATTTCCTTAGGCAAGGAAGAGCCGTTCTTTATATTTCTTAGCAATATTTTTTGTAAAATGACAGAAAAAATTAATTAAAATTTTGCTAATTGTAACCTAATTCGATCTTTTTGCTTAAATTTATTAAATAGCCATTTAAGCTATATAGAAAATAGAACTTCTTAAAGAAATGCAAATTATAATATTGTGAATTGTAAAACAAGTTAAACATTATACAGTTTTTGTTTTTATCATGCGCATGTTAGTTTAAATTGTTTTATGAAAGACCCTTTCGCAATCCTAAGGGAGAAAACTCTAAAATTTGGTAGTTCTCAACAGGCTGATTTAAGGTCTTAATGGGCACAAACCCAGATAAAACCTGCAAGCTCCAAAATAACGCCCACATCCAGAGGTATGCATTTGACTGATCATTGGTTAACTGCAATACCAAAGTATTTAATACGATAGTCAAACTTACACAGTCACTAGACTTAAGCCTGATATTCCATACTTTTAAACACCCGATGCACCTCCACACCACTTTCACCACTGATCAAAACCTACAATATGACTTTTCCCCATTTACGGGTCATAAAACCGTTTAATTGTAAATTCCATAACACAGCCACCTAAATGATCCCGACCTCAACAATTGAACCCCACCTTCATCCCCGCGATCTCAACTTTCCCCCACCAATAAACTCCTCCTGTATAACTCAATCCTTAAACTTGCAATCACCTACGCCACTCCCGTCTGGTCCTGCGTCTTTAACACGCAAATAAGCAGACTCCAACGATTCCAAAACAAAGTCGTTCGTGCAGTCACCGGTGCTGGCAGATATGCCACGATTAATGACATGCATGAAGCGACAAACACCCCAACCATCCTCGAACACATCCTGACTAACCGAAAAATTCTTTCTTACAAAACCACGTCACATTACACAAAACCTAACAAGAACCAGACGAAATGACAACCCCGTCAACAAAACTATATATCACAGACTCCCCCACTACCAAATCCCATTTTCTCCATAATTCCCCTCCATTTTAACTAAGGTATGACTGCAAAGGCAAAAGAAACAAGAACATGAGAGCATGGGTGAGAAAAATAAAAGAAGAATTAATGCATAAAACTATTTGAACAACTACAGACATTAAAAACCAAGCTATTTTCTTTATCTACGCTGTACCTAAAAGGTTTTTTGATGCAAGTTTTTCCTTAAAAACAAATAAAAAAGCTCACATACATACATGCACCAAACCTTTTCACAATAGAAAGCTAACTGTTAACGCATAGTAAAGATCATCCGGGACAGTGCTATCCTCCCCCCAATAGCAACTGTACAATCTGCTACATGCGCCACCACCTGCGCGCCTATGCCTTGGCCAAGTCTGTGTCTTGGCAGCGGCTGGCTGTACGGTTTATTATTAATTGAAAATAATAAATGCTTTTGAGAGTAAAATTGAATTGGATGCGAGACAGTTTGATCTTCAATTTCATCTCATGCTCATGTGTGGGGTGAGGGTGCGAGGTTCAATTGTGATTATTTAGCTGATGGAAATCATGAACAAACGATTTTACAACCAGTTAGCAAGAAAAAGTTCCATGGCAGGCCCTGGTTTAGGGTGCGTCGGTAGTGGTTTAATTGTTAACGTTAACGGGTATTGGGTTATAATAGTTTAGGTAGCTGTGTTACGAAATTCACGATCAGGCGGTTTACAACACGTAAACAGGGAAAGGTCACTTGGCAAGCTTTGTTCGTTGGTGGAAAGGTTTAAAGAGTAGGGCAGGGAAATTGAGTGTATAGAGTAGAGCTTAAGTCTAGTAACTGTGTGGGTGACTATGGGTTTGCTTACAGTATTAAATATTTCTTTAAGGCAATTGACCAATTACCCTGATCTTTTGGGGTGATTATGGGGGTTGGAGGGGTTATCGGGTTTTGTGCCTATTAAGACTTTTGATCGGCATCTAATAATTTTCAAAGTTTCAAAAATATTGGCTAAAACCTACCTCCTAAGTATTGCGCTAGGTACTTTATTAAGAAAGTGATATAATTACCAAATGATGCTTTTAAACATTTTCCGACATGTAAAATAAAAATAAATTAAATGTGGATGCCTTCATTATACGTATTTTAAAAATTAGGATTATATTTTATTTTGCTTAACCTAATAGTACCACTTTCTACTGAAACGGTATTGCTTTTATTTCCTTTTTTTTAAATATAAACACTTTTTGCTTTACTCCGATTTTATATAACATATTCTTACTAAGTTTTTATAATTGATTTTGTTTTCTGGTAATATCAATTTTAATGAAAAATTATTTGGCTTGTCTTCAGACTAAAAATCTTAATATATTATTTTTGAAAATTGGAATTTTTTATGTAATATGAAGTCTGCTCTGGCAATAATGGAAACAAAAAAATTTATAATATATAATGTATAAAAAAATGTAATTTTAAAAAGGATCAAATACATATCTTTATTTTAAAAAACAGCCAAATATTTTTTCTTTTATATTCTAACATTCTTATAATGCAAAATTTACTTTGGGATAAAAGAAAACAGTTGAAAATAGCAATTTTTATCTTTTATTGCCTGCTCCAAAACCCTATTTTATTTCCGCAGTACCACTATAAAGCAATTTGATGTTTTATATACTATATACTGCATCATGTTCTCGCAGAGACATTTCGGTATAAAAGCCAAAGAATCATTCAAAGAGAAATCCTAATTTTCCAAGCTTTTAAAATTTACTTGTGCACAAGTCAAAATTTCCGCTTTAAAGATAAAATCAACTTGGTGGCTTCACAGCAGTCAGTTAAGTTTACAATTTATTTTAAAATCTAAGATTTAATAGAGCTCTTAGTAAAATTTAATCAAAAAAGACTTGTCCCAATTGTTTTTTACCAAAGTTATAGTCTTTAATATAGTTATTATAGCTGTTAGTTAGGATGTATAAATAAGTAACTTTTTCTAAGGTGTCTCTTGAAACCTAAAAAAATGCCCATCAAACTATTGTTTAAAATACAGAAAATTAAAATTCATTTTTGACTTTCTATTTATAATGCCCTGTAGATGTTAGAAAATAGAACAACATTCTTTGACCAACTAAAATTTTAATAATTTTGGGTAAACGATCGCAGAAAAAAATTGTTAGTGTATTTTCTTTGACAATAGGTTAGTTATTCCTGATTAACTTACTCATAACGTATTTTTTTTTCTGCAGTTTTTCTTGTCGTGAATCTTATTTAAAATTTTGCAGCCATTATTTTTTAAAAGGTTTACTTACTCACTAAAATTTGTAAATCAATATATTTTTTTCAAAATAATATTAGTATAAAATAAATGCCCATTTAATTTTTGCTTTAGTTTGGTAAAAATTACCGCTTAATTCTTTTGTTTAATGATTAATTTTACTAAAAGCTTTTCAGGCCTTTGCACTTTGAAGCGGATGTCTTATCCCGAATTACAGTGTTTGTAATCTATTAGCTATCGTTTGTTTAAGATGTTAATTAATAGCCTATTTACATCAAGATAATGATCATCAATGGGGCATTAAATGTTTAACTTAATTGTTCATCCAGTTGTATGGAATTAGGTTTAATGTTTAAACGTGGAGTAATAATGTTGAGTAATATCAATTATCAAACAAATTAGTACCTTAAAATTATTTGTGATTAGGTTGAGAAATTTAAGAAATTGTTTTTTATTTATTTATTTATTTTTTTGAAATTGGTACAGTTCACAAAGGCTAAATGCCCAAGTATTAACGTACCGTGTGGTAAGAGTAAGATTAGTTACACGAGGCTTAAGTGATTAAAGAAAAAGAAACTTCTGCAAATATTTGGTTTTATAACCTGGACATTCTGGGGACGAAGCACCGAATAAAATGGAAATTCGTTGCCTCTTAAGTTCGACTGTAAAATGATGACAAAAGTGGCACCAGTGTGGCTTTGTTGGGAGCTACCAAAGAAAGAATTATATTGGTCAACTCTTTAAAGCACATAGAAAAGTTTTTCTGTAAGCGTGGGATCATTAATAGGACGAAAAGCTCTTCTTAAAATGGATTCAAAAATGCCAAAAGTTGTGGGTGACGCAATTCTTCAGATACAAGAACAATATTCTACAGAGGCTCTGATTTGGGATACTTATTAAGTTGTAACGGTTTAATTTTGTCGATGCTATGTTATGGTGAATGCGCGGGTAAATGGGAGAATGCCTACAGCATTAAATTATTTTTTTTTTAAATATTCGAGCTAATCTATCTTGGATGCGCGGACGAGTGGTTGGTCCGATTTTTATTTTCAACTGCTGCCTGTGCCATTTTGCATGGCTGCCGCTGGTGAAACGACATTGGTTTAATATTTTTACTGCGAATATCGTGGTCATCCGTATGGGATTTTTAATTTAAACCATCAATAATTTTTGCAAAGGCTCCAGTTTTGTTGTTGTGTGAATATTTTTAATAATTAATGGTGAAATTTCCCAAAAATGGTCTCTGAAAATCAGGATTATTAGATTTTATTCAAGCCGCCCACTTTGAGGCCACATGTAACCTAAGTAAGTTTTATTAATTTTTTTTTTATCTGTTAAGCACTCATATTGATTGGTTTTTACTTATATTACTTTTTGATTACTCTAATATTCCTACGTTTTATTGCATATGTTTTGAATGTTGGGAAAGTATTCTGAAATAAGGGCTATTATTCTCAATACAGTTTGTTTTTTTTTTCTCAGACGAAGGCAACTTATAACACTTTATTTTAGTTATTTTAAAATCTTACAGGCACTGGCTTTAGTTTTACATTGTGGAAATATAAATTTGATCTGTCTGGCCTTTTTATAATAGTTTTTTTTTTCTTTAATGTTATAAATATCTTTTTTTTTGGGGAATTTCTTAATCATTTTTTGGGTTAATTGACAGTTGATAATTAGTTAATCTCTTGATTGTCTGTTTTAAAGCCTGTAATTTTTTTTTTAATTTTTGAGATGT
>JAHBCN010006978.1:0-35000 GCA_019359885.1 Listronotus oregonensis
TGTTTTATAGTTATACCGGGCTACCCTAAAAGCCCATAACATAATCGGAAACAATTGTTATGGAGTAGGGAAAGACTTGAATTATATATGTTTATCTTTATCTTCGAACGGTCCACAAAGGCGTAGAGCCTAAGTATGGACGTACAATGGGCGCCTCAGGTAAAGTAAGGGCCTTAGAGATCTGAAGGGAAAGAATAAACATCTGTAGGCAGCAGGTTTCACAGTCTAGAGGAACGAAAAAACTGGAGAGTTCGAGGTCTCCTGAAATGAACTATAAAGCATGTATGAGTGTGGCACTTTGACAGCTGATAGGTAAGAAATTATATTGGCTAATTCTTCGAAACAAAATACATAAAAAACTATAAAAGAGGGACAGAATCCTTATAGCCTGTCGGTGGACTAGGGACAAAAGGTTTTTATTTATAAGAGAGGGGTTTTTAATGAGGTAAATTGCTGGATGAATTTAAGTTGTAAGAAAAGCCATTTTCCACACATGAAAACAGTATTTCCCTGAAAGGTCTGATTTCACATTCAGAGTAAGCTGGTAGAAGGTGAGAAACACCTTTTTTGCTTAAAAAATGATTTCGAACTTTTTTAAAACTGCTATGGCTATGGATATAATGTATTTGCCAACACAGGTCATTCTCGGAAATAAATCCCACAAGGATAAATTATTCTGCGTTCTGCAAACTTGTCACACGCTCATTAGTAAGGGATGAGTATTGGCAATTTTTTTTACATAATGGTGTCTTTGAGCTACTAAACAAATACTAATTAAGGTGCCTGAAAAAGAGATATTTGCATTAACCCGCGCTTTGTTTCGAATCAGGCTTAGAGACTGACTTGAAAAATTAAATATTAAACTGAAGAGTATTATCATCAGCAAAACTATTGGAGTTGATAGTTGACGAGAAAAAATAGTTTATGTGAAAAGAAATAGAGTTAGTACCAGTACTAAGCCGTGGGATGCTCTCGTAATGGAACCAAACTATTTTTTAAGCGATGTGTCCGTCCGTATTCTGTTCAGGTACCCATGATGACAGTGTAAAAAAGGAAGAAGACATGGTGAAAAAGGAAACATCTCGTTTTATTATCGAGCGATATGTACATGTACATGTGATGGTATTGTCTTATCTATGGCACTTGACGTAGTTTTGAATAAATTTACAATAAATATTTTAAATAAATTAAATTTAAATAAAGGAAGAAAACAAGCATTTTAAATCAACTAATGTATTACTTATTTCACTAAGTTTTTAATAAACTAAATTAAACAACAACATGGAATTTTATACATATACATTACACTAAATTTGACCTAATTTGGTTTCTGGGTTGTTTTATTTATTTTTGATCCCTTAAAAACCCCAACACAATTTCATGTTATCGTGAGACAAAAACTTGACGACACACACACTAACATCAAATTTTTTTAAAAACAGATCTAGGGTTCCGAAACTTCGGAAAATAAAAAAAATGAAATTTTGAAATGAAAACTATACTTTTTACATTTTATGTATGTATGAAATTTTGGAAAAAAAAAGAAAGTAAAAATGCAATATTTTTTTCAGTGTTTCTATTTAAAATCTGTCATGTTTGAAATTGAAGTATTAAGGACCGAAATGATAAAGAAAAAAGGATAGCAAAACGCTGCTTGCAAAAAAAAGGGAAAACCTTAAGGACTCGATAGAAATAGATGGAAAAAGTATATCCCCTTATGCCCTTAGGAGGGATAGTCGGGGCCTAAGAATATTTTATTAAAGGGCCAGATGCGTATTTAAGTGATATTATTGCGATTTTTTTTTCTTTGCTGCCCTGTGAAATATTAAAGGTTTTTTTATACTTTAACTTTATGACCTTTCTGCGGTTTTACGGATTTGTTGAAGCAAAAGATCAAATAAGGCAAAATCAAAACTCGCTTATGTAGCCTTTACGAAAATCGATGGCCTATAAAACGTATATGGGGAACAAATAACGTTTTCTTATTGAAATTTTAAAACATAAACTTGGTGTTTAAGATCTTTCCTTGACCGTTCTTGTTTGGTTTAAAATTTAAAACCCTGTTTTAATTGTCTTTTTTAATTTCTATGTAAAACACGGACCTCATATTGGATATCGCAAATAGAGCCGAAGACAGAGAGAACAGAGATCTTAATATTCTACTAAGTGTGGAGAAAAACAAAATAGTTAGTACGAGGGTTCTTGGGCAAAAGGTAAATAAACATCATACAACGGTATTGCGCACTTTGAAAAAACACAAATATCATTCGTATTAATTCAAAAAACATCAAGTGCTGCAGGAAGGAGATGTAGAATGGCATTTTGTTTTAAAATGATGGAAAGAGCAAATAACGATAGAAATTTTTTAAGAAATATCTGTTTTACCGATGAATGTACATTCACCCTCCACAATGAACCAAATGTTCAGAATTGCCGGTATTGGAGAAAAGAAAATGAACATCGCTTTGTTTATACTCGGACACAATATCCCCAAAAAACAAACGTATTCGTGGGAATTATCGAACACCATATCATTGGACCCTTTTTTATGGATTATAACCTGACAGCAGAAACCTATTTGGACTTATTTCAAAATCAAATTGGACCCGTCTTCGAAGGATTTGTTCGGGAAGATCAAATGATCTGGTACCAAATGGTTGGTTGCCTCGCCCATAATGCCCGTATGGTAAGAGAGTACCAGGCCCAAAATATGTAAATTGAGAAAAATACCGGTCATTGGAGAATGGAGCTGCACAATCCCTCTTTCGTATCAAAGCTTTATTAGTGATCCATGTTTGCCTATTGAACCTGTAATTGTTAGGGATTGCAATTCCAAGATTGTTTATATAACTATTAAAAAACTAGACTTAAGTGGTCAATTCATAAACCTAACGTTTTTGATTCTGCTGCCGTTGATGTTCCCGTTGACTAGTTAAAAGGATGTTTAATGGAACCATTCATAAAGGAGGTCGCCCGTGCTGTTCGCAGTTTAGCTGCTATTTCGTGTCGTTTAAACTTGCCCAAATTTTATATTTTAAAGTAAATCGTTTGCTGACGTTTGTGATCACCCAGTAAGGTTGCTTCTTTGAGTCACCTGTTGGTCATACGCGATTAATACTAATATTGGCAACAGTATAAAAAAATCCATTTAAACATACAAAATTAAAACAAACAAATAATTTTGTATATTTTTTCTAACGTTTTACCGATTTTGGTAGATGTGCTTACCCAATGACTAGATTCCCATCTCAACATTAAACATTAATCATGCTTATTGTATTGCCCCAATTTTCTGTAAAATTTGAAAATAGTAAAGAATACAGGGTAAAGGTTATTGAATTAAAAAAAAAACAAGTTAGTTATTATTCTGTCTAGCCGAAAGCAACGAAAATTTTCAGCAGAATAAATCAAGAAGGTATTGCACCAGGCCATGTTTTCAAAAAAAAATATAAGCATGTTTTCCCCCTTTAACAACTACGTTAATGTTTAACACAAAGGTATGGAAGTTGGTATGTAAATTCACAATTCTAGTTGCTTGTGACAAAATTGAAAAAGCTATACCAAGTGGTTATTGCTGACTTACTCACTGACTGACTCATTGACTCACTGACTAATCAGAATTATGGGACCCTTTCCGAGGGAGTAGAAACTTAAAATTTAGTATGTAAGTAGGTTTTAGGACACAGGTAAAGAAAAATTGCTGAAAACTGCACATTTTAATTCGGAACCCTCGACAATAGAGGCGAGAATATCCTATTTTTAGGGGGTATTTTAGACGTTTAGAGTCTGATCAAACCTGAGTTTCTGAGGTCATAATTGTCTTAGAATTTAAAATGCAGGCAGAATTTTATTCACAAAACATTTTTTTTTACATTTTACCGGTCAATCCCAAAGCTTATTTCACTAAAAAAAAAAAAACTTTAAACCCAGGAGTACAGAACTTATCTACCCTTATAAATGAAAATGGTAAAATAACCTATATTTCGAAAAGAATTATCTTTTCTTCTCAATTATATTTTTCCATTTATAAAACTCAAAAAAAAAGAGAAGAGATTCCACCAAAAACACTTACTTAAAATAAGGGCCAAGTTCCTATTCAAAAATATTGGCCGTTTAAAGTAGTATGATAGTAAAATTAAACCTAAGTCCTGTCCACAATTTGTTGTTCCACCTATTTTTGACTTGGCAAGTTATTTACTGATCTGTCTGTATTAATTTAAAAAAAACAGTTAGTTATATTACTAATAAAAAAACATTCATTAAAATAAATAGATCATTAAAAAAACCTGACAAGTCCAAAAAAGAGTGGAACAGCAAATTAATGACAAAATTGACTAATTTTTTCTATCCCAGTACTTTAAACGCCCGAGATTTTTGGATAGAAACTTGGCTCTTATTTTAGATAAGTGTTTTTGGTGGAGTAATATATTCTATCCTAGTTTAAAACGTGCTTTAAAAAAAAGCTACAGTTCAGATTAGTGTTTTGTGGTTATCCTCAAATACGATATTTTCTAAGTAAAATGAAGTAAACGTTTATAAAATAAAATTATTTATTTAAAACAAAAACATTTGGCCGACTTTCTGTTCAAAAAGATGTAACAAGCACTGAAAAATATGTTTTAAAGCACTTTAAAACATCAAATCCAATATAAATCGCTCAAAAAGGAAAAAATGTCTTTGATTCGTCAAATAAGCAATTAGGTCTGGAAAACTAAATATTACGTCTAATAAAAATGTATATACACACAGTCCATGTATAAAAGAAAATTTTATAGGATTGACACAATTTAACTATTTCTTTTATTTAAACCTTGCACATTACTATTAAAAACCCTGTATACCTAATCGTTAATCAAAAATTATATTGCAGTTTTCCTGCACACCCACAACTATATGAAAAAAGAACGAATTTAATAAATAGCAACACTGACAAGCGGCACTACGTGACTTTTATATAAATCCTGCTATTTCTTTGGACGAAAATATATTGTCAAAACGAAAGGTCATTAGGTATATATCATCATACTTGGTAAAACAGAATGATAAAAATTTTCTATAAAAAAGTTATCGCCTAATGCTTTTTTACCCTTAACATTTTATGAAAAATTATATTATTTTTTATTTGAACATCAGCGGGCTATCTGCCATATATTAAAAATGCTATTTAGCTCATTCATATGCAAATTTATGTAGGAGCACATCAGTCAGATCGTAAAGTTCTTGTATGCGGGTTACCAAAGGATTTATAATTTTTAATGCTTATCATCTGGAAACAGTACATGATCAAGGCAAAAATAATGCAACTCGCTGGTAGATCAATCAACTTCTAATAGGCGTCCTAAACTCATGATCCCTTAAAGGTATTGTTGCATTTCGAAATATGTACATCATAACACAAGACATTCCAAATTGCGTGGTGCGAGAACTTGACCTTACTCCACCGTCAACTTGGTGAATTCCGGGTGGGTACTTGTGTCTTTACCCATATAACGTGAAATTCATTTAAGAACTGGAACCTAAGCACTAAAGACCACGTCCTACATTCGGTTATTGGGCTCTAAAGCAGTTAAACGCAAATCTAGCCTTTCGGCGAAAAAATATTTTATTGGTATGTCCCATTAGTAGTTATTGGCTTAGTAAACAAGCGAAATGCTAGGTTGACCAACACCCACCGGACGTTTATCAGATTTTACTGTATTCCAAAAGAATAACCAACTGGTGTTCGTTTTGTTCCTATGAAATAATCGGTTCTAATTGAAAATGCTCAAGAAACTGCACTTATTGTAAATGATAATTGAAATTAAGCGGTAATAACTAATTATTTTTGGTCAAAATTGAATAAGTTGGACCTTACAAACATATGGTTTCAAGAGGACGCCGTAAGTGTCATACTGCAGGTGATTTACTAATTATTGTTTTGCATGAAATATCACGAGGTGGCGACTTCAACTGCCCACCCAGTTCCTGTTATAAAAGGCCGTTGTTTTTTTTTTTTGAAATATGTCAAATAACAAATTTTTGTAAGGTAACCACAACATACCAGTATCACAATGGTATCACAGCATAACTAAGAAAGAGCAGCACGATTTCATGTATTGACGGGAAAGTCCGGTCATTTTTCTCGTGCAGGTTCAGCCGCCATTTTGCTTGTATATGACCTGTCTCCTTTAATTGAATTGTAATCATTTCATGTGCATTTCTTTCGTGTTTTGTGTTTAAAACTATCAAAGGCGCCGCCAGGGAGAGATCGTACTGCCTGTTAGTTATGCTGTGCACAAGTAAATATGTTACATGGTTAGCTAGCAAACATTTGTTTTAATATTTAATCTATGCCATCAAACCACAAACAATTGGCACTCTAAAAACAAATATGAAATTAAACCAATTTTATGAAGAAATACCATTAAAAGTTAGATCTTTAGGGTCCTAATAATATAATTTGTTAAATATATCAAGTATGCTTTAAAAAAAATAAAACCAGTTTTACAATGTGTCTTATATTTTAAGGATAAAGCGCTAAAAATAAATAAAAAAAATTATTTGCAAGGCCTGTGAGCCATCTAACACCTTTATAACCTAGGTTCCCTTGTGTCCGAAAGTGCGAAAGAATATGTTAAAAAGCTTCGTAAAAAATGGTATTTTTTTTTTTTTGGGTACGTTTAGGCATTCACCAAAATTTATCAGGTACTTTCCATACAGTTAAAACATTAGAATAGGTTGCTAGTTTCTGCCAAAAACTCAGAGAAAAATCTTAAATTTGTTACATAAATATACTAATAACTTTTTAGAGAAAATCATAAAGTTTTATAAAATTGTGAAGTACAGTGTAGTTCATAAAAAGAAATTCATCAGAAAAGATACATACTATTTTATATATCTTTTAGTCGAGCTCCGCGTAATATAATAAATAAGGTCAAATTTGACGTGTTTTTTATGTTGTTTTCTTTAAAGCAAATAATGGTACAGCACTGAAATAACAAATATTTAATTATTTTTTTATTAATTTGTAACTTGCAGGGTAAATGACATAGGGGAATTACCGGATCAAGGATTATACTTGAATGATTTAAATCCACATGGACTAGGCAAGGAAATGGTATTAGCTGGATGGCAGAATAACTCAAAGTAAGAATAGATACTGACATTATTTTAGCAGACTTTTATTCTTTTTTTAGTATTTTAGTATTTACAAAGTGTTCTTTAAAAGTGAAGATTAAAGAAAATTCCGATTTTTTGCTTACCATTTTTTTTAAATAGGTTTATAACAGTCGTATATTTGGGATTGGACTTGTTACACTTTTGCCTAAATAGTTTATTTTATTTTAATTTAAGAAAGGTAGTAAATATTCTTTATGAATGTCTTGTATCACTAAGATTTAAAAAGTTTTTTTAAGATAAGTAGTGACGTTTGCAAAAGGCTAATGTAAGTTTAAAGAACTCTAGCAATGGAAATTTTGGGGGAAAATTTTATTTATAAATAGGCTGCTAGGTGTTAATGCTGTTCGGCAACACCTTGTATGAAAACACGAATCGGTATTTTACGCCTTTTTATTATCAATCCCGTTAACAAAGGTTACTTTTCAAACTGTTTAGTTGTCACTGTCTTCATATAAACAGCTCGGCATTTTATTTAACTTTGGCCTTTGTAAAACTTCCTATTATCTTTTATAGTAACGTGGAAAAAAAATAATAAGTCTAAAATTAGCTTAAAGAATTTTTTAAAACAGAATGCAGAAAAATGGATATCTCCAGCGTCCATGAGACTCTTCACAATAGTCGTCGGAATGGGAAAAACTAATGTAGTTTATTTAAATTAATTATTAATCTAAATGAAATTTTTCTAACTTTCTACAATTCTACAGTGTGAACATCTAACATGGAAAAAACTCGTTATTATTAAATTGTCTGACTTTTCGAAGGAGCCCTCGGACACGTCAATTAGTATTTTTCCCCGCGAATTTTTTAAAGCCCTAGTGGGAATATACAGAATGAGTTAAAAAAGTCGTTCTGGTGGTCAACTTAATTTTTTTCAAAACTCATTAAACTTATTTTAAAAGGTTTTAAAATGTTGTCCATTGACTTTTTGATAGTCGTAAATAAAATTAATTTTTAACGTTCTAAATAATATCCGGCATAATAAGTCCACATTCAGTCCCTATACGATTTTTAGAGTATTAATATTTTCCGGTTTTGTTTTATTAACCTTACTTTTAAGGTAACCCCAGAATATAAAAATATAGTGGGGTTAGATGTGGAAACCTTGCTGGCCATTCTATTCTTCCCCCTTCGTCGATTTATCTATTTGGGAAATATTTGGTCAAGGTAATTTCTAATAGGCCTCGCATAATGGAGAGAAGCCCCATCTTGCTGAAACCAATTGTACGCATTGGGCACAAGCGGATTTACAGCATTTGAAAACTGAAGCGCCAAATTTCTTCCTGTAGAAATTATTAATATATCTCTCCATTAAGGTTATCTTAAAAGAATATTGGCCCGTTAACTCGATTTTTAATAATGCCAGCCCGCACATTAATCTTTTAAGCCCATTGGGTATGTAAATCTCTCGTCTCATGTCCATGTAAGGCTACAGCTCCATTGGATCCGTATTTCTCCCAATCCGATGTAGACCGATTTTTTGATCCGACGTCGCCCGACGTGAGTGCCTACATTTGTTCAGTTAACGGCCGACCACCGACAATGATTTATATAAATTTAAGGACGTTAAATCTTCAGGAGAGTTAAATAAAACTTTTCAAACTCTACTTAAATACCCTGATAAATTCAAGGAGTAGTAATAATTGATTTATTTTCAACGGACTCCCATAAAATATTTTTAATATCCCGGTTATGATATGTTTTCATCCTCTGATCTCACAATTGAGGCTCATTTCTGACAAGCTCTATTAATAATTATTTGTCAATGGGCATTTGTCGTTCTGTCTGATTGGAAAATCGGAATGAAACCAAACACGTTTGGTAGGAAGAAGCTGTCAGTCCAACGTTAGGCGTAATCGGTCATTGTCGGTTCGGGCTTCCTTCTCCAGTGTAGGCACTACGCATTAAAACTTTGAGTTTGTTTTCAATCCGACGTCGTCCGACGAAGGCCGACGTCGGATCCGGAGAAATACGGATCCAATGTAGGTGTAGCCTAAAGTAAATCTCGCTTCGTCGAAAAATAAAATAATTTTTAAGTGTAATGCATTTCTGTAAAGTAGATCCATCATTGCCTCACCGAACTGCAATCTTCTGTCGGGATCGTTTTCTGTTGTACCATTCGAATTTTGTAAAGGTGATAAGTGATAGTTATGAGCTTTAAGTACATTTGCTATAGAAGTCTGAGATATATCGCTTTCCGCTGCTACCTGCCTGTATAAATAAATGAAGGTTTTTGAATTTTTTATAGTACATTTATTTTGATAGCATCGTCCATTGCAGATTGCCTTTTAGTTGGTATACTTCTTAAATGTCCATTTTGTCGACACTGTTTTTTAATTTTGCTTACTGTACCTTGACTCAGGTATATGTTTTTTTTTTTAATTAAAGGGTTGGTAGACGGCCGCTACCCTTCAGCCAGACCTTAACTTTTATGTTTAGGGGTACTTCAAGGACAATTACACAGATTTTAAAAGTGACTCAAGGACCTACTCAAAATTGTTTACCATCTTTACCTCTTTTTTTATGGCCGCTATGTTCGAGTTAAATAGTTTTGAAACTCGTAGTTTTTTAGCTTTTTACATGTATGTATTACACTTTGTAATTAAATTAATATTAAAAGAAAAAAGTGGGTTTTAAAAATAAATATTTTTTTTTATTTAATCGAAATACGAAATTAAAAATTCATATTGTAAAATAGCAATATTTCTTATTCACCATCAAATTTTTCAGAAAATCAGTAGAAACTAGTTAAAACCAATACTGCTAAGGGCATATTCAATGTTCAAATGATCAGCCGTAAACAATATTTCAAATCTTAGATTATTTGGCGAAGTAGATTTAGGGTAAATATCAAATCATACATCCATAGCCCTATTTTAACATATCAAACATTTCTTTATCAGAAAAGTTTGATGCCATTTTAGAGCTTATTTCGACAGATTATAAAAAATCCAATATTTTACGTAAATGCAAAGCCTACTTTAGCCCAATGTTCTTATAGTGTTGTTTTCGGCTGGTCTTTTGAAAATCAAATAGGCACGTAATAATTCAATAAACTAACGAAAACCGCCAGAGTCACCCTGCAATGGGTCCCTGGACACAAAGGGATCCCGGGGAATGAAATGGCTGACAAACTCGCCAATTTGGGAGCTGAGGACAATGGACCTGAATATACCGTGGGAATCTCTTATAACAAGGATATGACAGAGATAGCAACATGGATAGAGAAACGGTTCGATGAGAACTGGAAAGAGACAAAAGTCAGACAATCAAAAGCTATTATTGGGGAAGATCTATGGAAGGACCTGCCGATAAGCATAAAGGACTTCAATAGGGTGCAAATGAGAAACCTGACAGGCATACTGACAGGTCATTGTAGAAACAGACACTATCTTAACAAGATATGAAAAACTGAGACAAGTACATGTAGATAGTGTGGAGAGAGCAGAGGGGTCGCCATACATATACTTAGAAATTGCCCAGCACTAGGGCACATCAAGGGAAAATGTCTAGGTACGGCATGGCTGGACCTAAATGACATAAGAGACCTACCACTAACAGGACTCGCATCACTAGTGAGGAAATTAGGGCTCTAGTAAGCAAAATGACAGCGCCATATTAGTGTAAAAGAAATACATACATAAGGGACAGTGTAGAGTGACGAATCTGTGTATGCTTAAGGGTTGGTGTAGAGCATAATGGGCTTAGGCCTCAGTGCTCGGGGCCCCAGCGAGGGAACTCACCATGCTGCGATAGATAGATAGATAGATAGATAGATAGATAGATAGATAGATAGATAGATAGACAGTAACGCTCGGAAGCCCCGTAGAACGAAGGTGGAATGCTAAAAAGCTCGACTCAGAAGCTCTAAGAGCGTCTCTTTCAAAAAGCTGGCAAACCCTTAAACTCCTCGAGACTCCTAATACCAGAAGCGAGACAGAAAAAATAGTTCAGACCACAATGAAGGCAATCACCACCTCTTGTGACGCCTCTATGCCGCGCCTAAAAAACCGGAGCACTCATAGGCCAGTATACTGGTGGACACCAGAAATAGCGGCACTCCGAAAAAGATGCCTCAAACTTCGACGGCAAGCAACAAGGGCCGCAAGACACACTCCCACACAAGCTTCATACTCAAGCGAGTACAAAAGAGGCGAAAAAGGGAACTGAACCACACCATCAAGGCAAGCAAAGCGATATTGTGGAGGAAATCTGCAACGACCTAAACAGGGACGTCTGGGGCAAACCTATCAGATTGTGGTCAAAGGACTCGGAAAGGCTGCACCAGAAGCACCAAAAACCCCGACTGAAATGAACAACATCGTGGAGGAGTTATTTCCCCTACCACCAGCCGCGAGAAGAAGGCACTTCATAAGTAGTGGCGAAATCTCATACTTCTCAGTCAAGGAACTGCAAGATGCAGCTAAGTCCCTTAAACCAGGGAAAGCACCAGGCCCCGACGGCATCCCACCGTCGGTGATAAAGATCATAGCTCAGGAATTCCCGGACCTACTACTGAAAAGTTATAACGCATGCCTTGCAACCGGCACGTTTCCAACTGTTTGGAAACGCCAAGCCTGGTCCTCCTGGACAAGGGTAAGGAATCCCCATTACACCTTCGTCGTTTAGGCCACTTTGCATGCTGGACAACCCGGAAAACTGCTCGAAAAGCTGATACAGGGGAATTGCGAAAAGACATTGACTGCAGCGGTGGCTTTGCTGATAACCAACATGGCTTCCGTAAGGGCCGATCAACGATTGGAGCAATAAAGAAAATCACAGAAATCGCGGCAGAGGCATGGTCTGGTAACCTAAAATCGCGCAAAGTCTGTATACTCCTTACACTCGACGTAAGAAAGCGTTCAATAGCGCGAAATGGGATGACATCCTGTACGCACTGGAACACCGGTTCAAGATAAAAAAGAGAACTTGGCATAGTCGAGGACTATCTAGATGCAAGAACGCTAATTGTTAAAACCACAGAAGGCTCACAGGAGTACCAGATGACAGCAGGCGTACCACAGGGTTCAGTAATGGGCCCCGACCTTTGGAACGCAAATTACGACGAGCTGCTGGAGATTCCGCTACCGAAGCAAGTGCAGCTAACAGGTTTTGCCGATGACGTCGCAGCCACAGTAGTCGGACAGCGTGGAGGAGGCTGATCTTCTAGTTCGGTCGACTATTGATGTAGTAGAAAACTGGCTCGAGAAACATCAGCTAAAACTAGCTAAACAAAAAACTGAGATGGTTGTGCTAACGCGCCAGAATGGTTTCCAAAACCCTTCAACGTGGACATTGGTGAGACAACATTAACGTCCACAAGGTCACTACGCTATTTAGGAGTGACGATAGACGAAAAAGCTGTCCTTTCACGAACACCTCGAAAGTGCATGCACAAAAGCCAGCAAGACGGTATCCAGCCTATCGAGAATCATGGCCAACACAATGGGCCCACGAACTAAAAAGAAAGAGTCCTTCTGGAAGTAATCCACTCTATCCTGCTTTATGGAGCGGAAATATGGTCGGATATCCTGAAGCAAAAAACTTATCGGCGTAAGATAGCGGCAGTACAACGACGGGGGGCCCTCAGGGTGACCTGTGCCTATCGCACGGTTTCCGAAGCAGCTGTACTAGTTTTAGCGGAAGCTCCACCTATCGACCTTCTAGCATTCGAGAGACAAAACTCTACAAACTCAAAGTCAGAGGCGACAACACGAAGGAGGCCAGAGCAAGAGTGAAGGAAGAAACGCAGACGGAATGGGAAAACAGATGGATGAACTGCGACAAGGGTAGATGGACAGCTCGCCTGATACTGAACATCAAAATCTGGCTTACTTAAAATCATGGTAAGACGGACTTCTTCCTGACTTAGCTCTTGACGGGCCACGGCTCGTTCAACGCCTACCTGTTCAAAATGGGCCTACACCACACTCCAATGTGCAAGTACTGCCCGGATAAAACCGACGACGCTGAGCACACGTTTTTCGAGTGCGGACGCTGGAGGAACCACAGAGCAACACCGAAGCAACTCTAGACAAGACTCTTAACCCTGCGAGTTTAGTGAACTACATGGTAAAAACAGAAGAAAACTGGAAGGAAATCGCAGCCTACGCGCAGCCCTCCTCAAGAAAAAATCTTAGAAATGCACCAGTAAGGCAGCAGAGAACCGTCGTACGACGCAACACGGACTGGGTTGAAGTAATGCTAACGCGGTCCCGACCCAGTCTTCCTTGCAATAAACGCAGGGAATAAGAGGAGGGGTTTTTTTAGTGGGTGGAAATCCACACTACCGTCTATCATCTTACGGTGTCTTTAAAAGATTTTTGTCCCCTCATTAAAAAAAAAAAAAAAAAAAAAAAGATAGATAGATAGATAGATAGATAGATAGATAGATAGATAGTAATAATTCTATTTAGTTTTTACTGATTTTCTGTATTTTGTTATGAATATTAAATTTTCTGTATTGTATTGTTGTATTTGTTATGAATGTTAAATTAAAAAACATTACTATTTATCAATATTAATTTTTAGTTTCTTACCTTGACAATTCAAAAAATATTTATTTATTTTTATACCCACTTTTTAACCTAAAAAATAGCTTAATGGCAAAGGGCGGTACATCACTAAAAAGCTTAAAAACTACTTTTTCTTTAAAATATTAAAAAATGAAACATAGAGTCCACAAGAAAATGCGAAGTTGATATTTGTTGCAGAAAATCGAAATGCCGTAATTTGCTATAATAATGTACTTACAGATTTAAAAAAAAATAAAGACAAAAAATTACAAGAGATTTTTAAAAATGCAGCTTTATGATTTTTTCAAAATATCTTGAAAAAAAAAAGATAAAATAGCGAGCAAAACAGCGTTAAATTACAAAAATAATTTTCTTAAACTTTCCCTTTTAAACGTTCTTGTATCTTTTACTGTTTTCGAGATCCAAATACTGTCATAACCAATTTTGTACACACTTTATATATTTTAAATAAAACCTTTACTAAATTGTTTTAAAAACCCGTAAATTTTCAATTTCAAGATGTATCTATATTATTGCTGAAGTTCAGAATAAAAGACTTTTTTACTGTTCCCATGTGTGTTCCTAATAAATTTATTTTGCTTTGTTTGGGACAGCTGCATGCAGTGATGGTATTTTATGATAGTCATGTAATTTTAAAACACATTTATCATTTTAGAAACATATTTCGCACATTTAGTAGCTTTAAAGATGAAATTGTATAGTTTAGCGGAATATAAAATAATCGACAAAAAATCCGCAGCAGGCAGTGCTCACGAAGCTCTTTTAAATGTTGAAAGTTTATTTAAATTATCAGATTTTGGTATCCGGTGCTTTTAAATTAAATTCTGTATTTTAATTGAAACCAATCCTTGAAATAGATAAAATGGTAAGGGATGCAAAACTTAGTTTCAGTAACGAATATTTGCTTTAAATTAAAATAGGTTAAAAACAAATTTCAAACGATTTCTATTAGATATTCTTTTTACTTCCCTCGCTAAATGGCAAAAAAAATCACCCTTTAAAATTTTTGTAGATTTTTACGTATTGACTTACCTGGATTTTAAAAACATGGATTTTTATTTCAGTCCGTCTGTCTGTCTATTTGCCTAGTCGCACCATTACACCCGTACAAAATGGAATAATAATTTAAAATTTTGTATACGAATAATACTTTAGTAGAGCAAGCTTCTTTCCCTTGAGCGATACGCTTTAAGGAAGGGGGGTGAAAGGGTCGATGGTAAATATTTTAATTATTTTTCTTTCTTTTAATAACTAAAGTGGCCTAACTTTACAGATGATTAGGTAACACCATTTTTTTAGGTTATTAAAAGAAACCTAAAAAGGGGGTTAAAGTAAATTGAAGAATATACAGGGTGTCCATCAAAGATTGTACATATACAGTATTTTATGATAGACTGCCATCATCAAAAAATATTCTAATTTTTTTTATTAAACAATTTTTATTCAATAAAAAATGTCCAAAAGGCCAGCGACCAAGATCTTTTAGACTAACACTCCTAATAGATCCAGTTATTAAATAAAAATATCAGTAGTTGTCATAATGTGAAAATTAGGAGAATTCTTTATTGATGACGTCACCTAATAAACTTTTAGGTTCTTATAGCCGACCTCCAAAAATGTCATTTTATAGTGTCTAACGCTCTAGCAAAAAACAGTAAAATTAATAATTAGCATTTTTTTAGATATTTATAAAGTTTTTTGACGGCTTATCAAAGCAATTTATAAGTAAGTTGTCCTAAAACGTCAAAATTCCGATAGGAAATTTTACACTTTTTAAACGTTCTGTATACTCCACTTAAATATTACACAATAGAAGAGTAATATAATAATTAAAAGTTTTATTGTATTTTTTTCGAGATCCTTTACATACATCCTGTATCTTTCTTTTTTAAATATTTAAGATTGCCCAATAAAGTTTGAAAAATACTTTATCATTAAGGCCTAGAAAATTTATAACATAAGAAATTGTTTATTATTTTGAATATTTATTTACCGATTAAAATCGTAAATCAAAAAGGGGGTGATTTAGCTACAAGAACCGTATTATATTACGAAACATAAATCCACACCGGATTAAAAGAAGCTTAAAGTTCTCAAGTTCATTGGAAACGCTTGATTTAAGGGGATAATGGCAAAGAATGGAAGCTTAAAGGGGTTTTGTATGGCCCTGACTGAGTTGAATTACTACAAACTATGTCAGAGACCACTTTTTACTCTTGTTTTTCTTCTTGTCCGTGATCTGGTTTACTTGTGTAAAATAGGTTGTTAACCTATATAGAACTAATGTTTTAATTAGGTGTATTCTGAATATATCGAGTGTCCAAAAAGTTTAAAGGCTGATATTTCTGTAGTTAGTAAAAATGGGGATACTAAGTACTAGCAAATTTTAATATCGCGAAAAATTTTACAAACGGACTTTTTGGATAAAAATACATAAAAAAGTTTAGTATAAACATATCCCAAACTTACTTTTAAACTACAGGGTGGTAAAGTTTTAATAAAAAAATAAATTATTGCATTTTGTAAATGTGGATAAAAATGGACGCATTAAACTTGGAAAAAATGTGTTTACTTTCTAAGGCTTTTTTACAACAATATTTGTAATCATTGCTTCCCTGAGAAAGGTTTGAAATCTGCAACCCTCAATGTTTTTTCCACTTATCTTTTTTGGGGTTGGAAATTTACAATTTTAAAAATGGTTTGTAAAGGCTTTACTTAAGTAGAAACTTTTTTGTCTTGTACATTTTGTTCGTAAATTGTGTCTAATCAGCAATGGTTTGTTATTAACATTTCTTTATTATAATGAGACCTTTGTAATTGTTCAATGATACCAGAAAATTTCCTTCATTATCTTTCTTGCGTTTTAATTAAAAAAATGATTTGCTTATCTGCATTTTTTAGTAAGAAACTACTACTACCACATCTATTCAGTGTGGAATGTTATGTATTTTTCGAAGGCCGTTTTTGCGAAAAATATTGGTGTTGCGAAAAAAATGGTAAGGACCATTTTTTTCGCAATACAATATGGAGAGCACCAGTCTCCTCAGGAATGTCCTGACCTGTGACAGACTGGGAATGCCCTCAGACATAATGCCTACAGCAAGCAATTACAACCGGCCCTACAATGTAGTCTACCCACAAAGGGAGGACTGGAGTCGAAAAACGACCGACCTGCTCCGGGCTGACATCTGTTGGTACACCGATGGCTCCAAAACCAAGGACGGTGTTGGAGCTGGAATATATGGACAGAGACCGAAGGCAGAGTTTTCCTTTAGCCTGGGCACTCTCGCAACCATATTTCAAGCGAAGGTATTTGCTATTGAGATGTGTGCTAGATCGCTGGTTGATCGGCACTGCACACGTAAGACAATTGAAATATTCTCCGATAGTCAAGCAGTTCTTAAGGCTCTTGAATCCAGTTCGAAAACCGTCTGGAATTGCAAGGATGCGGTGACCAAACTGGGTCATCGGTATAGCTTATGGAACGGCCAAGCAGTTCATATCAGCTTGGACACAAAGAGAAAATCTTCGGTACTGGCATGGACTTCCTGGTCTCAGACACTCGAAGCCCACCAAACCAACAATGTACTGTCAAACTACTGGAGCAATCAAGGGTACACCTTAAAATCTAGTGGGACTGTACACGGGACACTGCAGATTAAAATACCACATGCACAAGATCGGCCTAGCGGAAGACGGCGAATGCCGCATGTGCATGGAGGGGGATGAATCGGCAGAACACATACTGTGTTCGTGTCCAGCAATGGCACGACTAAGATTCGCAATCCTCGGCAATGACACCTTGGGGGAGGTGATAGATCTCTCTCCCAACAGGATCATCAGATTTATTAGGAGTCTGGACCTGGTGGGAGAAATATAAAAAGGTGTGAGCCACAATAGACCGATCGGTCGCGGTGGAAGGGTGTTATGCCCACTCACTTTAAACCTACCTACCTACCTACTTAGCAATACAAATAGATGCGATATAAAATATACAATGAAAAAAACAATACGGGTTGCAAATTTCAACCCTTTTCCAGAGACGCAGAAAATTACAAAAATCTATCCCGAATGTCATGCGACTATGTTTAACCACATTTATAGAATTTTTTTCTAATTTTTACCGTCCCAGAGTTCAAAAATTACGTAAGTTTGGTACATATGTTTAGAGGATTTTTTTGTATTTTCATTCAAGGAGTCCGCCTGTAAGATTTTTCGCAATATTAAAGAAATACGTTGTGTATGCATTAAGAAATCGACATTTGTACATGTCAAATCTTTTAAAATCTTACAGCAGTCTTTTACGGAATACCATACAAATATACAGTCAACTTTAAAAATTCTAAAAAGAAAAAGGGTTAGTCGTAAAAGAGAGAAGATTGTTAATGTGCCAGTTGTCAACCTTAAGAGACACCAGCACTGGTTTGTTAAAAGTTGGAAAAATGACCAAATTAAATAACAACCATACGTCCTTTAGAAATAAATTTAAAGAGTCAAGCAAATCTGGTCAAAAGCCTTGGATGTGCCCAAAACAAAGACTTAGGATTTACCAAGACCCTTAGGGGACTTGCTTAAGTTATGAGAAATAAAAAAAGACCATCTTCCGTGGACCTTTTGTAACGGAATTTCGTACTCTTATGAATAAGCTTTAATTTTCCAACTTTTAAAATTTAACCATTAATACATTTCGCCATTATCTCGCAAACGACTTAAAAAAAGTGTAAAAAACGGCTTCGAACATTGTGCTGCATGAGCGATCTCGCTCTTGGAGTAGAGTAATGGAGGGTCAAGGAGTAGAGATACAAACGTCTGGCGTAGCACATTTCCCCTAGCTTGCCTTAACCTTTCATCATTTTGCCTAAAAGAGCAGTTTTTATTTTTTTGCCAAGAGTATATGAAAATTGGACATACATAACTTGTAGAATAATATGTGAGGTTTAATAATCCGTTTTTAATATTCAAATTGGACAATTACAGTTAGTACGCTGAATATCTCTGCAAAATATTTAAACTGAGATTTTAACAAAACCACTTATCCGACAGCCTCCACCTTTAGCCCGTTTAAAAAACACGTCATAAATAATAATCATTTCCCGGAACCAGCTTTCCCACTTTAAAAGGGTCCAAGTTATAAATTTATTTATAAATTTTCAATTTTAGCAGTTTTTCCGACTATTCTCTGCGAAAAATGCACCAATAAGGATTAGCAAAAAAACATTTTGTTTGTATTTGGATGAAATTACAATTAAATTTAAATTTTTTACCCTAAAATAAAAAATTGGCTACTTTTGATAGTACTGATTTTGGTTTTTTATTTTCAATATACCTTTTTTTAAAAGTTGGTGATTTGCTTTTAAATTTTTAGTCACCAAAACAGCTTTAATTTTGCTTTGTAAACTGTACTAATATTGCGACGTATCAGTAAATAGGATTAAAACTTGCTTTTTTAAAAGCGCTAATGTTAAAGTAACTTTTACTCTATACATTCTAAACCGTCTAAAAACTTTTACTCTATTGGGTAAATGGTTGCTTATTTTTAAGCTTTCGTAAAGAATATTTTTTTGTCTAGGTCGAAGTTCGTAAGGTAAAGGTATATAAAGAGTCCGTCAAGTGTTGTGAGATATGCTTTGGAGAACTTAACCATGGCGGAGTTTAGAAACGAGAGACACACACTATAAAATAAATGGGCTGTAAAGAGTCAAATCTGTTTATTTAGAAATAAAGACATAAATTTAAAACTATTTTAATTTGACTTTAAAGATTATTTTTAATATTTATTTAATTTTTAGCACATTTTTTTATGGGATTTTTTGTTTAATAAATTCAATTAACTTTGTTCGTGCACAAGTCTAAACCCTAAGTCTGGCGAGTTAACAAAAACATTTTTTTAATACATGATTTTGATATTTTTCTTAACTCTAAACATCATTTTAAATAAAAATTTATAAGAAAATTGCTTAGCAAGGTCTGGCTTTTCCACTAGAGGTAAAAATCATTTCATCTTCAGACGTTGGCGTTGGTAATAGATAAGTTTTATTATAAACGTTTTAACTGATGTTTTCGGCAGGGGTCCAGAATAATTTATTGACATTTAGGCAGGACAGGCCCTAAATTTTTACGTGACTGTTATCGCAAATGTAAATAAAAAAATACTTTTTAAAGCGCCCACAAAGATCCAACAAATCGATAATGGTCCGATGGGAAATATGAATTAAAGCTACTACGCAGATAATCTTAAATTTGTATATGTTAATAACACCCTGCCAGAGGAAAACCGTGCCATAAAGAAATCTAAGGTTTTTTTTATTAGCTAAGGTTGTGAAGGAAATAACAGACACAAATAAAGCAAATGTACAAGCACTTTGGATAAATAACACACCGCTGTTAAAAATAAAAAACGCTCCCATATTATTAGTTTATTTAAAAAGAGCCTTCTCAAAGCATATATGGATAAATATTAAATCTTCGTTGCAATCGGTTTAATATGCAAAATTTAGGAAAAAACAATAAAATTATTGTTTGAATCTTAAGTAAATTTGTTTTAGTATAGTTTAAAGCCCTGCACCGAGTACGGAATTATTTGTTTTGTAAGTTATTTTGTTAGGTTAAAAATTTGCTTTTATTTGAACTGTACCGTAGAGAAGACCATTATTGTGTTAAAAGATATATTTATTTCTTTAGATATTTTTTTTAATTAAACCATTTAATATGTTAAAATATGTTTGTAATGTAATCTAAATCTCTTTTTTTACGTTTAAAAACATTTGTGTTAAACTAATTTATTAAAAATTAATTGTTAATTGTGTCTTTAAAATTTATGTAAAGTAAAAAATATATATTCAATATACACTGCGCAACTTATTTAACGCGCAATCAAAAAATTGTCTCAACTTTGATCTTATGTATTTTCGTTATTTTTTGTTCGTTTTTATTGATTTTTTTGTTAGTTTGTAGGTTTTTTTCTTAAGAATAATACTACGTTAGGTGTTTTGGGTAAAAAAGTTTTCTTGGTATTATACCGAGTGTTAATAAAATGTTTTTTTTTGAAAATTTGAAACACCCTGTAGTATATATTAGCTGTTTCAAGTTACTCCAATTATAGCTAAATTAAAGCCTTTACTTTTATTTACATTTTCTTTTTTACTTTTCTGTTTATCTCTGTTACTTTATGAAATACTTAAAATCCATTTATCAAAAACTTAAACAGCTAGAAGGCTTTGGAAAATAAAGTGACAATTGGATTTTATTTTAGAAGGCTATGGAAAATAAAGTGAAATTTGTGTTATCGGATTTTTGTTGACAGTCCAGCAATAATTAGTGAATAATAATGGAACGGCAAAATAGAAATTTAACACGTGATGAATGTGTTGAGGCGCTTACATTAAATGGTGAAGGGTGGAGTTACAACCGCATAGCTCGTAGATTAGGAGTGTGGCACACCACTATAGCGAGGGTATTGAAAGGTTTGCAGAAAGAGGAGAACATTCCAGGCGGACCGGTCAAGGTAGACGTCGTGTTACAAATCCTAACCAAGATCGTTTTTTAAGAGTAAGTGCTGTGCGACAACGATTTACAACTGCAAGAAATTTAAGATCAGAACTTCAACGTGTAGGTGGTCCACTCATATGTGTTCAAACTGTGCGTCGACGATTAAGAGAAGCAAATTTAAGACCCACGATTGCTGCTCGAGGACCCGCATTAACAGTAGATCATCGAAGAGCCAGATTAAATTTTGCTAATGAGCATGTAAATTGGTTGGAAGCAGATTGGGAACGTGTTCTCTGGACTGATGAGTCGAGGTTTAACTTGTTTAATTGTGACAGACATACCCGCGTCTATCGCAGACCAGGTGAGCGATACAGTCAATGCAATTTTTCGCACACAACTTTATATGGAGGTGGATCCGTCATGGTGTGGGGTGGAATATCTTTGACGGGTCGAACCGAGTTGGTAATTGTAAATGGAAGTATAAATTCTGAAAGGTATATTACAGATATTCTTGAAGAACATGTTGTGCCTTATGCACCTTATATAGGACTTAATTTTTTACTCATGCATGACAATGCGCGTCCCCATACTGCTCGAATCGTAAGAAATTATTTTGCAGAAGTTGGAATAAATTACATAGAATGGCCAGCCCGTAGCCCCGACCTAAATCCCATCGAAAATTTTTGGGATTATATTGGTCGACGCGACGGTTACGAAGTGAAGGACGTCAACCACAAAATTTACAATAATTGTCCGAACGTCTGGTCGAATTATGGAATGACTTAGAATAAAATGTAATAAGAACCTTAATTTTAAGCATGAATAATAGATGTCGAGGGGTCATTCGCTGCAGGGGTAGAAACACCAGATACTGATTCTGTAATAAATTTGTTTTTTTAGTTAGTTATTTATTGTTGTTTCATTAATTAAATCAATTCGTACAATTGAGTTTGTTTTTTTTTTAATTTGTTTCATGTCTTATTATGACTTTTTTTTTTAAACATCTTGACTCGTTCGTAGTAACTCAGATATCAAGGGAAACAAAAAAGCAAAATGAGGAATTAGTTCAGTTTAATAAGTAATGAGAATGAGTACTTAGCAAAAAAAAAAGTAAAATAATTTAATAAAAATCATGTATAACAAAAAATTGGATATCTTATGAAGTAAAAGAGATAAACAAAAAAAGAAAAAAAGAAAATGTAAATAAAAGTAGAGGCTTTAATTTAGCTATAATTGGAGTAACTTGAAATAGCTAATATATGCTACAGGGTGTTTCAAATTTTCCAAAAAAAACCATTTTAGTAATACTCGGTATAATACCAAAAAAACTTTTTTACCCAAAACACCTAGCATAGTGATATTCTTAAGAGAAAAACCTACAAACTAACAAAAAAATCAATAAAAACGAACAAAAAATAACGAAAATAAATAAGATCAAAGTTGAGACAAATTTTTGATTGTGCGTTAAAAGGGTTGCGCAGTGTATTTTGGCTTAAAACTCGTGCACAGTATTTCTATTACTGTGCCAAACTTTGCCCCCACTAAAATAACAAAACAGCTTTAAATCGTTAAATAGAATATAAATTTACATTGTGCGTTTTCCGATTTAAGTTTAATATAAGGTCTGTTACTTATTTATAAATAGTTTACAATATTTTACACTTTTTGTACACACCTAGCCTAAGATGTGTAAAATAGTGTACACTATTTCTGAATAACAAACAGACCTACAATAATTTTACTTGTTATTTAAATTTTTAGGAAAATTGTTTACACCTAATATTTTAAGCAGTTGGAACAAAAGCATTTTTAATTTTTGCTAGATAAATATTCTTTATATTATATTTTTTAATTACTCCCTGAGTGCAGACCTGCAGTGACTCACTGATTCCGATCTCTGATTATAATATATTGTGATAAAATCTGGACAGTGTGGAATAAAATGGAACGACTAACAAATGTGATTAAAAATCGTTCTATACAATAAAAAATTTGTTTGCAACACATAAATATATTTCTGCCTTTAGAGATATTTTAAGTTTAATAGGGGGTTATTAAATTTTTTGTACAACAATTAGTACTTTAATATTTGATTAAAAACCGCGCGGTTTTTTACAACTACTTTTATAATACTTTATGACGTTTAATTTTCATACGCGATGCCGACCAACGAAATATATCTTAAATATATGGGATACGCGCAAAATGCTAAGTATACTACCAACTGCCGTAATGTAAAGAAAATATAAATCATAGTTATTTTCTGGTTTGGGCTGACTTTTACAAAATTGGTTTTTGCCCGAAAGTTAGGGTTAGACTTTTTGCCGACTAACAAAAGCCTTAATGTTACCTTAAACCTTTAGTGAAATCTATTACTTTATAGAGTATATCTCTAATACACAAACACAATGACTTTAGTAAACCGTGTGCAATTAACTAATTATTTACATTTTTTTATGTGTGAGTTGAGTTGTTTAATATTTTTCATTTTAAACCTTATAATTATTAAGTCTACTCTTCTTAAGGGGCTCGACGTCTTTGGGTACAAAGAAGCGCAAAACAGTGATTTAAAAAAGTTTTTCTGGTGATTTTTGTTTGTCTTTTCTAAGTAAGAGTCCAAAATGATCTATTAGATTTCTGTACCGCTAAAATAAACTAAGCAAGGTGTTAAAAAATCGTAGATATTTTTGCGTTCTTGGTTTAACACATTCACTGCAGATCACCAAGACGGGCTACCTGGGACGCCAATGTTTTTTTTACGACCTGTTAGTAATTCGAAAAACATATTTGTTTTTTCATTTATAACGACGAAATATCATGTAAGATGTACTTTTTTTTAACAAAAAAATTAAACGCGGGAGACGCGTTGGTGGCACACAGCTATGAAAATCGTGTCCTATGCCAACAACGCGGTAGCCGCGTTTAGCCATTTACAAAAGGTTATAACTTTATTATCTTAAATAGAAAAAAAAACCATAGGTTGTAATAAGAAAAAAAGTAAAACAAACAATTAAAAGTCAAAAATTCGTGAAATCACTTCTCGTGAAATTCTCTAAAGCATGGTGTCAAGCAGCGGCTGTGCAGGGCACTGAGGACAAAAATACACAACGTCTTTTCTTATTTTTTTCCGACCCAACACTTTTTGCACCTCCGTCTTTTGGCATTTCCATTATTACGTTTTGGGCAGTATTCTGGTAGGTGAAATATTTGAGGCCCTAATTGAGGTTTCGGTGGTAGTGGACCCAATAGATTTTCTATTACAGATAGTCTATAGTCATATAGACCCATTTTATTTCCTTATTGATATTTTTTATAAATAAAAAATGAAAAAATGAATTTATCAACAGCATCTGGAATATATGGATTTCCAATTTTTTGTACCACCTCAAAATTTTATGCTCACATGGGTAATAACTGAGTATTTGATCATTTAGATCAATGCCGCCCATAAACTTATTGTATAGTATTCAACAATTAGCTTGGATTTTTCCTGTTCTACGCCTCTTTTTGACGTTGTTTTCAAAAGTTCACCACCAAACTTACTTGAAATGGAAAGGACCTCACGTCGATCCTTCCATTTGCAAACACTTATGCCATTAGGTGTATACTCGCAATAACACCTTTCTCGTCCTTTTTCAATTTCTTTGACAAAACATTTTGTGGATTTTCAGCACGATTAGCTCTGAGCGTACTAGTTGAATACGTATTGGCTCCTAATAGTTGTTCGGACAGACTGATACTGTTATAATATATATCCATAAAAAGAGCATGTCCGACATTTGTCTTCTTCTCCATTAATTTTAAGACAACTTTTTCCGTATGTTTGGAACCTTCTATGTCTGCGTCAGCTGAACCGCCGTATAGAAGAATCTTTTGAACCATACCAGTGGGCTCCGCCAACACATAAAGTTTCATAGTTTCATACCATACTTATATCTTTTCCCTTGTATATATTGGCGAAAACTTAGGCGACCTCCCCAAAGAACCATGAACTCATCCAAAGCCATCTCTCTGCATGGATAATATACTTGTTTCATTTTTGAATTAAAAGAGTCCATCAAGGGTACTATTTTAGCCAGTTTATTTCCCTTGTTTGTTTCATTTTCATTAAAATGTCCATGAAAATTAAAAATACTGGAATATTAAATAAAAAATTTAATTTCCAATAATCATTTATTCTATTAATTCTTATGGTTCCCATATGGAACAAAGGTCCAAGAAATATTTTGAGCTCTTGTTTAGTTATATTATTCCAGAAGGTTATTTTGCTTTGATCTTTCGTATTGTGCGCCAGTATTGCAACCGCATAATTATTAAAATTCAACAAAATTAGTTTATTAAAACTATCATCGGCCAAAAAATCGAAACAATCTATGGGATTATGTCTTCGATGTTATCACATCGTCTAGAAAATCTATGTCGTCGTCAGTACGTCAATACTTGTAATAATTCGGAATCTGTTAAAGGTTTGAAATACGTTTTTTAGCTCTCTTTGTTTTGGAGTGAGTAGGACCTTCTTCCAAATTCTCGTTGTCCATATTTACTCTTTCTATGAATACGTTATCTACAAAAAATAGATAATCTTTAACCAAGCAAATGTACGTGAAAAAACAGGTATTTGTAACCAAAGGCAATGCCAGAACACTAGTAACAAAAATATTGCTATATGCCGTACAATGCGATAGCCGAGTAGTACCATTGGAAAAGTAGTTATTAAGAATTGATACTTTTATAAATTATAAATCCAATAATCGTATTTTATTCAAAAATAAATTTGTAAAATAAACATTAAAATATAAGTAACAACTTACATCATATATTCACTTAAAAATTTAATGTTTAATTATAACTTTTATAACACAAAACAAAATGGAGAAATTTAAAAACCAATACTCATTTACACAACGACAAGATATTTCCTGTATGCCAGCGTATAATTAACTGGTTCTGAACAGTGCCGGCAGAATGCGACAGTTACAAGAACACGGGAGCCGCGTTGCTGGCAGTGAACGTGTTAAAATGCATGCCCTAATATATTTTTAAATTAAATAACTTAAAATCAATGTAATATATACATAACAAAAAAAAAACAAGAATGTATCATCTAAAATTAGAGACTGGAGCTTAACCCCCTCCCTCTAAATTGGTCGGCTAGTTGCGCCCCAAAAAATATATATAAATAACACAATGTTTTTGGGGTCGCTGAATTCGAATCCGCGGTCAGTTTGACCCCATCAGGTCAAATCTGCAAAATTAATCGGAACTTAATTTAAACAGTGTATACCTCAGGTCGCTAAATAGGAATATGGGGTCAGTTTGACTTCATCAAATTTGGTTGCGATTTAACCTTGAAATGCTCTTGACCCTGATCTGAAGAGGTCAAACTGATCCTGGATTCGGAGTCAGCGACCCCAAAAACATAAATATACCATGATCAAATCTTTTATACCTTCAATTTTTTTCTAGGACATTTCAAGGACAAATCGCGACCAAATTTAATTGGGTCAAGCTGACCACAGATTCGTATTTAGTGACCTCAAAAACATAAGTATACACTGTTCAAATTTGGTTGCAATTGATTTTGCAGATTTAACCTTAAAATGCCCTTGTCCCTGACCTGATGGGGTCAAACTGACCCCGAATTCGAATTCAGTGGTCCCAAAAACATAAAGATACCAACGTCAAGTCTTTCAGACCTTTAACTTATTTTCGTGGAGATGTGTAATTTAAATTTCTTGTGGTAATAAAATCATTTAATAGTTCTGCTGCCACATATTTAACAAAAACCATTTATTTCAAAGATTGTCCAGACATACCTTATGAAAAACAGGCCCCACAGACTGTCCCTAGTCTGTGATATGATGTCGAGGGATGATATCTCTGAACGGAAAAAATGGATAGATTAAAACCAAAAATTATTTATACCTTTTTATATTAACTAGTAGTCGACAAGAATTAAAAAGGATAAATTAAAGTATACAAAAAAATTTAAATAAACAGATAACATATCTGGAGCTTCTGGTTCCATAATTACAAGAGAGGCACGCGGCTACAAGTTTCTAAATAGGAAACGCCACTGCTTTTAAGCATATTTATTATATACTTCTACAACGTCAATAGCCTAAATAAGCAAATCTTTAGAGCAGATTATTTATTTATGATAATTACTGTACCCTTCGTTTTCCTTTTAACACTTAATTAGCAATTTGTTTTCTTATTAGCAACGTTGGTTTAACTAAATTATATAGAAAACCGCAAATCATGTTACTGCCGCAACCTGGAGGGCTGTTATATATGGGATTAACTATAGAAAGATAAATATAGATATGAATACAAACATATTTTTTGCGGTCTCCTAAAAAGATATTAATAACTTAAGGATGCGATCTTCTAGGGCTAAAATGTACTACTCGTATCAGAAAGGTAAAAATTGATACTACCTAAGCTAGCAGAACCACACTTAAATTTTGTTTTTTAGGCCCATATTTTAAGGCTCTTTTTAGGATTTTTTTAAACCTTTTAATACATTTTTTCTCACCTCGTCTTTTTAAAAAAGTCCGTGGTTCTGCTAATTTAAGGTTTAGCTAGAAGAACCACAATAAAATCTGGCTTAAAAGAATTTATTTTCTTTATATAGGTATGCTTTGTCTTAAGGTTCTTTTTGGGCTGCTAATTAGTATACATTTTATTGTGGTTTGTAAACAAATAAGACCTAAAATAAAATATATATTTAGATCCGAATCGCTTACCCCTAGATTGTGCAACATTTTAATAATTTAAACAATTTTGTTATGAGTGGGAACCATTTCAATACCTTTTTTATTTGGAATTATTTGGGGCTGCTTAGTATACTCTGTTTCGTTATTGGTGTTCGCCTCATTTAGTAAACAAAGTGTCTCCCAGATTTGGCCTACTTGTATTGATATCTCGTTTAGTACACAAGATAAAAAAATGTTTAAAAACGAAAATTTTTGAGGATTTAATGACGATTTTGACTATACAGTTCATCTTTCTCTTAAAAATTTAGTTCTGAGAATATTAGCAAGAAAATCAAAAATTGTTAATTTAAATCTTTGCTTTTAATTTATAAATTTGTCATGTTTTAAACTATGCCATTATTAAGACATTTTTGGCGACGAATATTTTGCACCACTTGCCATTAAACAGTTTAAAAAACATTTTAAAAAATAACAAAACATTTGGCAACGCCGATCCGACGCCTTATCAATGCGCCTCGTGTCAATTCACCTCATAAAGTATGACATAAATGTTTATTTTGCAAACAAAAGCGATAATATTTTGAAACATATTATTTGTGTTTTGGTAAAAAAACAATTTTACAGAACCAAATCTAAGCAATTAAAAAAAAGATAGCAATTCGATAATAGAAAGATTATGGGTACTTTAAAAAAATGTTTGTTGTATTTCTTAAAAACTTTTGTTTTGCTACCTGGCAATTTATTTAATTAACGAACCTTGGATTTTAGGCCATGATTTTTGGTATTTATTTGCAAGAGAAATTTGTTTACAACGAGCATTTTTTCCAATTTTGTGAAATTTTAAAAAATTAAGTTTAATATTCGTAGTGGTTTTTTTCTTTTTAAAAAGCGTTAATCCAATAAAATATTGTTGTTAAAATAATTGGAATAAGAAACTGACAGAAACGGAAACTTTAAATAGTAGGCTATAGGTTATAACACATCTTATTTTTTTCTAGTAGGCCGGTTTAAGAGTTAAGATCATTAATCGCCAATTATTTACAATCTTTATGATATTGAAGTGTAAAAATCATAATTTTTCCTCAATATTTTTTAATTGTATTTTAGCTTTGGTTAGTTGTGGTTAACTTGACAGATGTTATTTAGGTTGTTATTTAAATGACAAGTAAATATGTTCTATAGTTTTGTGGCAGATTTATATAGTTCTCGTTGGGTTACCCTGAAAAGTTTTTAAAAAACCCTTCGGTCCTGGTCCAGGGGTATAGCGATTTAAGCCTGCTCAGTCCTATTGATCCCTATGAACTTGCAGATCGCAAACGAAAAAGGAAAAGCTCTCCAAAATTGAATTACAAAGTTATAAATAGACTAAATGTCTAGATTTGTGTATTTTTAGTTGGTTATACTAAAATCGTTGATTAATATCAAATCATGCATTATTGAGAGCTATTAATGCATGATTTGTATAACTTAATAATACTCATAAATAAACGATCCTCCTAAAACCTTAAAATTATGAATGAAAAGAACAGGAATACTCTTTCAAGAGTAAAATCCCCAGTTCGTGGAAGAATTCGTCTGGGAGGGCATATTGAACAATTTGATTAGCATGCGTAGTATACCTAATTTTGTTTGTTTGTAGGAGTCAACTTTTTATTGAAGCTTTGCTACGTCTATGAGGGAAATTGATACGGAGGCATTGATAAGGTATCGAGTCGGCAATGCCAAATATATTATTAAAAATTATTTTTAAAAAAGATTTTTTAAATTGTTTAATGGCAAGTGGCGTATCGTTGAAAAGGAAATTTAAACAGATATTTAAATATCGAAAAATTAAAGATGGCCGCCATATAAAAATCAAAAATTTTTGGTCAACTTTTACTTTTTTGCTAATACTTTTAGAATTAAGTTTTAAAGAAAAAAATTAACCGCCAAGTCAAAATCAGCATTAAATCCTTTAAAACTTTTCCCATTTAAACATTTCTCTATGTTGTGTACTAAACGAGGTAGTTATACATTAAGGCCGAATTTGAGAGACACTGTATTTATTTCTAGTGTATGGTATTGCTAAGTATGATTTTTTAAAAAAGGAAAGGCACAAAAAAAGATACGACATGTACAGTACTTCAATATTATTTTTTATTAGGAAATATCATTGTAGTTCTCTGGGCTTAACCTTAATCTAGCAGAACCACAAAATAAAAGAAAATATATTTACTAAATGAAGCGATCAGTAACACTAAAACTAAGTATAATTAGAAACCCTAAAGGGCCCAAAATAAAAGCGTATTAAAAACATACAAGTTATTTTTTTTCTCAAAAGGTGTGGTATTTTAAATTATGATTTAAAAAAGCGAAGAGTCAAACAATTTAAAACATGGTAGTTACAAACCCTTAAAGAAGCCTAAAAATATGTTATGCACACTATATTAAAAATGTTTTTTATTAAAAAGTATCGATGAGAATCTGCTGGCTTAACCTTAGGCTAGCAGAACCAGGATGGTAAAATAGTAATTATTTACTTAATAAAGCGATTAACGATATTAAAGCTGGGTGAAGTGTTTAAAACGGTAAAAAACACAAGGTGTTTATAAAAAATAATTTATGTTGTATGGTAGTCCTAACGATAATATTCCTAAGAAACAATGAGCAAAAGCATTTAAAATAATGTAGTTACAGAGCCTAAAAATATGGCACGCATCTAATTTTAGAAATACTTTGTTATTGGAAAATATAAATATAAGTATAAATTATGGTTTAACCTTAAGCTAGTAGAGCCACAAAGTTAAACATATGAATATTTACTTAATCAAGTCCTCAGCAATAGTATAACTGAATAGGCTAAGGAGTATAAAAAATCCTTAAATGATTGCATTCTAAAATAGAAAATACAAGGTAAATGTATAAATTGGGGTGTGTTACTGCTAACTGCAATTTTTATAGGAATTAAAAAAATATTATGCATATTGCTTTGAAAATATTTTGTTATTGAGAAATATTAATGTGGTTTTACTGGCCTAACCTTAAGCTAGCAAAACTACATAACCAAACAGGGTATAATAAAAAGCCTAATTCATTAATAATAGAATTTTGTTTAATTATTAAAATGTTGCACAATGCAGGGGTACACGATTTGCCTCTCATTCTACATTTTTTTCCTTAAAAAATCCCGAAAATTTAATGCATGATATCAATAATAAAAATTAAAAAAATTGATTTTATTTGTCCAAGTAATCTGTCTAATTATTTAACTTATAAGGTTTTTCAATTGTCAAAAAATATATGCTACTTAACGGTCTAAAAAGACCTTTGGCGATAAAATGACAAAAAAAAACTACAAATTGAGGATTTTCTTTTAAAAGTAGGATTTTTTCCTGGAGGGCTACCAAAAAACAATATTTTCTGCAAATTTCGAAATAAAAATTTTCTTTACTAAAGTGTTGCCCTTGAGAATTCTTTGGAAAAATGTTTACTATTTTTTTTTCATACTTTTACCCAAATCTTCGTTACAAGAAAACGATTTGCTTTTATTAAAAAATGTCAAAATGGTAAGGTTGAATGTACTGGCTTAACCCTAATTATGTACTTTTTTGGGGTTTATTTTGAGGTAGTCCTTAATTCTTGTTTTAAGTGTAAAATATTTACATTTTTAAAGCATAAATACCTTTACTTTCGTAACCAGTACTTCTAGTAATTGTATTTATTTTTTAAGGTTGCCAGAGTTATGCATTTTTTAAAGTTATTGACTTTCGGCAGCAAACCCAACAACAACCGCGGTAATTGTTTAGATGTGTGGCTCCACTTTTTTGTGATGTAAAATCAGCATGAGTAATTTTTTTGAGCTATTAAATATTTTTGTTCTTAAATTTTACGAAAAAAACAATTTTAAAAATATCAATTTTTCGATTTAAAGGAAAAATTTCAATATTTGAAAAACCCAAAAAATTATATATTTTTTTTCTTTACATGTAGAATATAGAACAAATCACTAGAAATTGTTAAACTTAAGTGGATGCCTTTTATGAACAATTTTTGTTTGGGGCAAAATTTTCGTTAACATTCAAATTGTAAAAACTAATTAGAAAATTCATTTTTGACTATTTTAATGGTCAGCATCAGAAATCCGCCGAAAATTAGAATATTTTGAAAAAAATTAAAGACATGTCGAATTTATATTTTTTTTATAGTCAAATATTGGTGGATTCGTGATTCTAAACAATTATCCAGGCGCAATTAAATGTTGGAAAACTTTCCAAAAATTTTGTCTTGAAAAAATTGTAATAATTAATAACTCGTAATCATACCACAAAAAATTGTAAAAATTTATAAATAAAAACGTACATAAACTTTTTTTAAAAAGACATTTATTTTCTTTTTCGTGTAAAATTATAAGACTTGTCAAAATAATAAAATGTTTTTGAATTAAATAATTGAAATTTCTTGCAAGTTGTATTAGCCAGTTGTTGTTTAGCTTGTCTCTAGTTTATTATTTATATTTACCCTACAAAAATCTCGAAAATACTTTCTTATCAGTTGTCTATACACAAACCTTTCCTGTTTAGGTCTTTAAAAAGTTTTGCGCCTTCATTCCCCATCCGATTGACTGTTTTATCTCTAGAACATTTTAGTTTTAATTATTTAGACATTCTCTTGACTGTTGTTTATATCTAAATCACTTTCACTTAAATTTGTGATTATATTGTGGATGCATCGTTATGTTCTGATGTAGGCACGAAAATCAGTATTCCAGCTTTCTTGGTGTCATCTACCAAAATTAACAAATCGTCAACATTTGAACTTAATTTTTTATGGTTGCATATAATGGGTAGAGTTTAATAAGGTTTTTGTCAAAAACCAGTAACTAAATTACCCGATACTCAATTTGGACGATTTTTACATTTTGGGTATTATTTCGATAAAAATGACATAATTTTTTTGGCGTCGTCGATTGCCTGAATAATGGAATTTTGTATGGTAACAATATTTACACAGAATCGTCCTTCATATCACGACAAATTGTAAAAACCTATTAATAAAAGCCTACTTATTCAATAATGGATTTTTTTTTATGTGGAGTTATAATATTTAATAAAAATAAAAACATCTTTTTAGAAGTACGGTTGTTGTTTAGCTTGTCCGTAAATAACACAGCCCCTCAAAAAAAGTTGAAAGGTATCTTTATACTTTTGGGGTCACTGAACCCGAATCCAGGGTCAGTTTGACCCTATCAGATTAGGATTAAGCGCATTTCAAGGTCAAATCTACAAAATTATTTGTTATCAAATTTGAAGAGTGTATACTTATGTTTTTGAGGTCGCTGAGTATGAATCCGTGGTCAAATCTGTTAAATTGTAATTTGGCAGACTTGACCTTAAAATATCTCGTGAGTATGACCCAATGGGGTTAAACTAAACACGGACTCGTATTCAGCGACCTCAAAAACAAAAGTTTACGCTCTACTAACGCTTTACTAACAACTAAGTTGCCATTAATTTTGCAGATTTGACCCTAAAATGCCCTCGACCCTAACCCGATGGGGTCAAACTGACCTTGGATTTGGAATTAGCGACCTCAAAAACATGAAAAAACTATGGTTAAGTGTTTCGGAACTTTAGGTCAGGATCAAGGTCTTTTCAAGGTCAAATCTGCGAAATTAATCGCATCCAAATTTGAAGAGTGTATACTTATGTTTTTAAGGTCTCTGAATCCAAATCCGTGATAAGTTTGACCCCATTGCCCTTGACCCTGACCTGATGAAGTTAAACTGAACCCGGATTCGGATTCGGCGGCCTCAAAACATGACGATACCATGGTCAAATCTTTCTGGCCTTTAACTTTTTGTTTGTGCCATTTCACAATGGCACTCAATTTTTTATGGTTGCATACAATGGACAGATGTTAGTAAGGTTTTTACTTCCTTTGCAAAACAGATGCTTAATAACTTCCAGATACCTTATTTTGACGATTTTCAGGGGAATATTTTGTTAGAAACAAAACTTGTAAATAACATTTCAATAGTAGCTGTCGGTTGCTATATTATTAAAATTTGTTTAATGCAGTATTTTATTATTAAATATATTACTACTCGATAAATTTAGATTTAAAATGACTAAGTTAATAATATTATATAACCTTACGGTTGTTAAAAAAATATTGCGATAAGAAACATGCCGGTTAAGTTAAAACAATCCGTCAAGTTCAGATTGTTAACCTTCGTCAAAAATATATACGAGTTTCTTTTTTCCATGTCTGCAGATTATAGATTAGAAAAGCCAAGACGAATATTTTTCCAAAGCACAGTTAATACCGTGACAAAATGATCCTAGGAGTTTTTGTACGAGATTTATTTTTATCAGGTTCATAGTTCTTTCTAACGTATTACACGAGAAATAATTATGTTAGGCTTGTACTTTTCTAAAACATTGAAATAAAAAACAAAACTTAACTGTATTAGATACAATTTTTTACAAAAATAAGATTTTTATAGGATTACGTCTTTTTAAAAATTCTCATAATGTAGTGGCTTTAAAATTGCAAAAATTTAAGCCATTCTAATTTAAAGTTTATTTTTAAAAACATTTGGTAAAGACGCTTACCCGAAAGTTCTCATGTCATATAAGCTACTAGCAGTCTTTTTATGGTTTGAGTGAGTATAAGCACTATATACTTCAAAAATAAAATATATTATGATTTTTTAAACAATATTTTACTTTAAAAATAAGTATGATATAATGCGTGGCTGCTAAATTTGTTTGGTCATTGTATTTAATACTTTGAAGCGGCCATTTTATTGTAAATTTAACTATTGAATCCGAATCTGACTTTAAAAAAACAAAAGTGGCCTGAAAATCAGTACGAGCCGATTTGCAAACTCCCAAATCCAAAAGTGGGTAAGACATTTAAAAAACCACATAACTTTTAAAGTATTTATCGCAGCAAAGTTAGGCAGAAATAATTCTAGGCAATTTTAAAAACCACATTTTATTACAAATTAATTGTTACGAAGTACATGGCCCCCATAAAAATTTCCATATTGTTTACACCATGTATTTTTTAAAGTCTATCTCGACATGACTTTTATCGGTAACAAAAGTCACCGTTTCCT
>JAHBCN010006978.1:40000-45990 GCA_019359885.1 Listronotus oregonensis
ATATTATCAACACCCCTCTTTAATAAAAAGCTTTTTATGTTTTTAGAACGATAGTAAATTTTAAAAGAGTAAAAACCTGTTTGTTTGTAATATATAGTAAATGGTTAAAATAATACGGCCTAATAAGTTTTATTTTAAAACACGGTAAGATGTTATAAAGTAAATACGATTTAATTTGTTTTAAACCACTTGACACTTGTGAATATTCGTTTTCCATATGCATTCCGCTCTTAGCCAATTTTTTTTTGATAAAAGTTTTCTTTAAACTTAGTATTAGTTACTTTTATTTCCAAAGCAAAATACAAAAAGCGATACTTGTCATAAAGTATGTGTTTCTCTGCTATGTGCTAAAATGATTTTCATGTTTTTAGAACCCTAATAAACTTCAAAAGCATAAAAAGTTGTTTGTTTGTTGTTTGTTCCCAATGGTTTAATTAGGCCGACTAAGAGTAATATTTTAAACACCACTGTAAGATACTATAAGACTATACAATTTAATTTATAGCAAAAGGCTTAGCCCTTTTCCATCCAAGTTTATCATAGGCTTTTTATTATAAGTGATTATAATAAAAATTACCACAGGAAATTTTATCTCTAAGAAATTAAATGTGCCAAAACGATTTGCACTTTCCAATCTAAGTTTTTTGCATACTTTTTATTATATGTAATAATTATTTTTTCTTGTAATCGCTTTAAAAAGGGGCTATTTTACAGACTCGTTTTAGTCCGTAAAATAAATATTTTAGTCCGGGAGCCGGCAATCTTAAAAGTCCCGTGATCGCGGATTTGCAAAATTTTTATATAAATTATTAGCTTTTGGTTATAGGAACACGATGCATTCGGTAAGCCTCGATTTAGTTGGCCGAAAATATTTTTAAAAAAATAATTAATAGCTTACCTATTTTTTCCAGCCGAAAGGGCCCGGCTTACCTATTTAAAGGGTGTGATTGAGGGGTAAAATTTCCCCATTATTCCGGAAAACTTTTTTTTTTAAATTTGTTTCTTTTTATGTGAACTCTAAAAATATTTTGGTACGCATATCTAAAAACGGCCGGAAATATCGGGCTTACCAGTTTTATTCTATACGGGCTCAATTTACATCAATAATAATGAGTCTTAAATTAAATCATTTTACTCTGTAGTAAATGTTTTCTGTAAAAGTATTCTTCTATCACTATTAACATGACTCTTTATATAATATTAATATTAATCCCATTTCATGAAAATTTTTTCTTATTTATAATTTCTCTATACATAAAACAGTCCAATACAGAACATTGTATGAGATTTTTGGTTCAGGATCAAACCCTGCATAAGTTTTCTCTGTCTATCTACTATACATTTAAAATTTACGTGCCTCCTCTAAAAAAAAAATATAATACAACGATTACTAATGAAATGTACAATGTTGAAAATAGTGATGTGAATGCTGCAAGATTTGAATTATTTTTGAAGTTCTTTGCAAGTACAAATAACAAAGAAGAATTTTACAAAGGCATGATAAATTTCAATTCAAATAACATTTCGCCATGCTGGAAAACTTTATCACAAAAAATTCTACGCACAATATTTGTTAATAAAATGTAGCAAAATTCTACAGAACAATCATGCATTTCATATGACCCGACCGAATGTGGATGGCAATTTACGGAAAATAACAAACTCGAACCATTGTGGTATAACGGCCCAGCGACACCATTAAAAGTAGAAGAAATTTTGAGTCAACATGAAAACGATGAAGAATGTGACGAATCAGAGGATGAAAGACATTATGATTGTGATGATGATAGTTCAGATGAATAATAATAATAAATATATTTTGCTTTCGTATAAAAAATTGTTTATTGTATTATCTTGAATTAATAAATTTATTACGATATTTAAATCAACTGAAAAAAAATGAACTTAAATAAAAATGTTGCTATATTTCCTTTGATCACATTTATTCTCTTACAACTTGTTGCATGTAAAATGATTTAATTTAAGACTCATTATTATTGATGTGAATCGAGGCCGTATAGAATAAAACTGGTAAGCCCGATATTTCCGGCCGTTTTTAGACACGCGTACCAAAATATTTTTATAGTTTACATAAAAATAAACAAATTAAAAAAAAGTTTTCCGGAATGATGAAGAAATTTTACCCCTCAATCACACCCTTTAAGATTAGTACGACCAGGCCCTTTCGGCTGGATAAAATTGGTAAGCTAATTTTTTTACGTTAAATTACAAAATTTCCTATAGAATACACCATTTTTTATCGAAATCCGCGATAACGGTTTTTTTTAAATATTTTCGGCCAACTAAATTGAGGTTTACCGAATGCATTGTGTTTCTATAACTAAAAGCTATTAATTTATATAAAAATTTTGCAAATCCGCGATCACGGGACTTTTAAGATTGCCGGCTCCCGGACTATTTCTTTAAATTCGGTCCAAATAAGTCGTCATGGCAACTTGTTTCAATACAACAATAACACTAGTTTATAGTCATTTTGCGACTGTGATGTCAGAGGGTGTTTCTTGGTAATTTTGGGTTGCTAAAACCGAAAAGGATAATAAAAATTTCCTAACACGTAAGATTTTTGAGTTATGATTTTTGTGAAAAAAATTATTAAAATCAATTTATACTAAATTACACCATGTGTCAAATAAATTTTTGTCCATATTAAAAAAATATAATTAGGTGTAAGTGTTTAAAACGCAAAAACCGAAAAACTTTACTTCTTAAAACTGCTGTAGTACTGAGTCCAGTAGTCCAAAAAGTCGATTTAAAATACAAATTTGCATACGCCCAAGCATATTTCTATTGCTTCCTATTTTCAGAATTCTTCTTCTTATTTAAATTAAATGGCTACGCTACTGATTTTGCAGAAGGTTGTAACTGCGCGTTGGTGGGGGTGACGTTGCGTTTGTCTTAACCTTGGTCGGTCGCGTCGCTGGATCAGTTGTAATTACGGTAGGCGAAAGAGCGCATGTGTTTTTCGGTTTGAGCTTTTTAAGTAAACTGTATGAAAATGTCTAAGGTACAGAAACGCGGCTGTGTTCAATCCGCGGACAGTTTTTGCTATGTGTGTGGCCAGTTTATCACTAAATCAAAAAAAAGACCAATTAATAAAATGACAAAAATAGCTTACCACAAATATTTTGGATGTGTTGTTGGCGATCAAGATCGGGAGTGGGCTCCTCAGTCTGTTGTCAAATTGTACCGCAAACCTAAGTAACTGGTTAAATGGTAAACGATTTTCTATTCCCTTTGCAGTTCCAATGATTTGGCGAGAACCAACAAATCATTTTAACACTGTTACTTTTGCATGACAAAAGTGTCCGGTTTTTCAAGAAAAAACAAGCATAATTGAATTCCGTGCTTCACAACAAGACCTGTTCCTCACGGCGAGGCTTACCAGTTCCAGCTCCTCCAGCAAATTGGGAAGGAAATTTGGAAATTTATGATGAAGAAGAAATAATGAACAATGCAGAAAAATCTGACGCAACCTATTTTCCCGAAAGTAACGAAGAAAAAAGACCTCATTTAATCGAACAAGCTGAATTAAATGACCTAGTAAGAGACCTTCCTTTCCAAAGATCATGCTAAGCTATTGGGTTCAAGATTACAACAATGGAATTTACTGGCAAATGGAACCAAAGTTACAATTTTCGAACCCAAAACCAGGAGCTATCCTCGTTTTACCCTGCAAGATAAAATATGTGTTTGTGTTAATCCAAATGGTGTTATGGAAAAGTTGGGCTTTGCACATAATCCAGACGAATGGCGCTTATTTTTAGACTCTTCAAAAGTAAGTTTAAAAGCAGTTTTGCTTCATAATGGCAACAAAAAGGGCCCTCTATTCCTCTTGCGCATGCAGTTGACATGAAAGAAACGTACGAAAGTATGTCTCATTCTAAATGCAAAAACTATGAGGCTTATAAGTGGCAAATATGTGGTGACCTAAAAGTCATAGGATTGTTATTAGGACTTCAGGGTGGATTTACTAAGTTTTGTTGTTTTCTGTGTCTTTGGGACAGTAGAGCAACACCAAGCCATTATAAAGTAAAATAGTGGCCTCACAGAGTTCAATTTATTCCAGGCCAAGCTAACGTGAAGAATATAACCCTCGTTGATCCAAAAAAAGTTTTGTTACCACCATTACATATCAAGCTTGGATTGATGAAAAATTTTGTAAAAGCATTAGATAAAGACGGAAATGCATTTAAATACCTTAAAAAATGTTTCCTAAATTTAAACGATGCTAAGCTGAAAGAAGGGATATTTGTTGGACCTCAAATTAGAAAAATACTAAAGGATGAGAAATTTGATCAAACATTAAGCAATGTTGAATTGGCTGCGTGGAACTCATTTAAAAGAATTGTTTCTGAGTTTTTAGGAAACAGAAAAGTAGAAACCTACGAAAAACTTGTAAAAGAATTATTGAGAAAATCCAAAATGGGGGTGTCCATGTTCTCAAAAATTTATTTTTTTCATCCCTTTAAATTTTTTTAGAAAATTTGGGGGGGTGAACGACAAGGAGAAAAGGGTTTTCCCCGGACATCCAAAATGGAGCAAAAATATCAAGGCAGATGGGAATCCGCAATGATGGGGGTTCTGTTGGTCTCTTATGGGGAAAACGATCAGGAGTACAAGCGAAAGTCAACATTTGTGAAAAAACTGTCTACAAAAGATTTAGTATAAATGTATTTTAAGTCCACTGTTGTAAATTAAACCTGTTATTCTTCAACTGACTTTTTTATTTAAAATTTAGTATCAATTACATGATAATTTAAAAAAAAATTAAAGTAACCAATGTATTCTGTAACTCAAAATCTGTACGTGATGGAAATTTTTTGAACTTAGATTCGTAATCAGGATACCTATATCGCCATAGACCTCCTAGCACCTCAGTCCCAATTTTTTCCTTCAAATTTGTTGAGTAGTGTAATTTAAAATTTTAAGATTTTATTTTTTTTATTTTGGCTTTTTTCAAAAATTGATTCGCGTTGTCAAACGACTAATCATACGTAATAAAAAGTTTAAACGTTTTAAATATGAACAAAAAAAAATTGTTTGTAACACGTATCTAAATCAGTTTTTTGGGACTCATATGTTATTCCGGACTCTTCGCCTTGTCCGGAAACAGCAACAATTTGTACCAAAAAACTTTATTTTAGTTATTTGTTACAAAAATAACTATCTGAAATACAACTGGGCCTAAAGTTTAAACATTAATTACACTAAAATTTTATACTTTCTGTTAAATAAAATAACATTACCGAAGTAAACATTACCTCTTAAAAATTAAATTATCCAAAACATTGAAATTGATTCCTATCATAAATCACGCGGTTATCTGCTACCGCCAGACTTTGCTAAAATGATTTTTATGTTTTTAGATCCTTGATAAAATTCAATTGAGGAAAATCTTTTTTAGTAGTGCAAAGTTCTTGATATAAAATAATCCCTGTAAAAGATATCAAATATTAACGAACTTTAAAAGCAAAACCAATTATTTTTTAAAAATTGAGAAAATTTAATATTTTCATCGCATTATCCTAAAAATCTATAGCATAAGCCAAAAAATATTAAAAGCAAATTTTATATGGCATTCTATGGTGGATTCGAAATTTAAAGAAAATCATGATGTTTAAAAATGTACTAACTAAAGTTTCTAAAAATAAAAAAAAAATGGGAACACGAAGTAATGGCACTGGCTAATATAAAAGAAAGAACATTAAGCTATATTACGTTAAATACTAGATGTCTTTAATTTAAACCAAAGCCGCCTATGTTAAAAAGTAAAAAATTGCATGTTTTCATGCTGTTTATAAAAATAAGTTTCGACTATATTATATTTTTAGAAAGTTCTCAGTGTGGCAAATAATATGACGAAAAAATATACGGGGTGTTCCATTTAAAAAAGTGCAACTTTGGCTAATACCTCAAAAAAAGTAAATCCGAGAAAAATTTCAAGTACGCCACTGTATTCTGCGTAAAAA
>JAHBCN010006978.1:46000-72358 GCA_019359885.1 Listronotus oregonensis
AAGTTAGCAGAAGCTTTGGAAAGTTTTAAATTGCCAAGACGGGGTTTTTGAAAATGGCATATTATTTCTGCTTTCGTTATATGAAGCATTAAATAAAATATCTAGTATTAACGGTTACCGATAAAGTTGCGAGTAATAATAAACACTAAAACCTGTTAAATTAGAATGTTTATCCCCAACATCTGATGGTGCGAAATATCACCTGTACAGAACCTATTTACAAGTTTAAATTTGGATGTCAAATATTATTAATGCTGAAGAATGGGGTTGGGAAAAAAAGACAATTCTGCAACCTATTAAAATGACTTAACATCCGGCTCCAGAGTGCATAATGAAAATGATTTTTGCATACCTGGATGCATGAAGAAAATGCACTTGCAAAAAAGGGATTGTATGTTCCCCAGTCTGTAAAACTTGTGATCCTAATACATGCAAAAGTTTTCCACAACTTACAACAGAGACAAGTTCTGACGAGTCTGATGCTGAAAATAGTGATAATTATAACGAGAATGTAGATAATTTGTAATTTTGTAACATGTAATTTCTACTGATTTTATTAAAAATATAATAAATAATGATTTTTTATTTATATTTATTATTGTATAACTCAAGAAAAATGAAATATAAAAAAAAATTCATGATTTTTTTTATTTCGAAATTTTTTTAAAAATTTCGGTTTTTTGTCAATTTTTTACCTACGATTCCATAGATTAAGGCATTCCTACATTAATAATGAAATAGGTAATCAAGTGGAATATTATGATTTTAAATTTAAAGCGGGAATTTTATCGCTTGTTTGTTAGCTCAAGATGGCTTAATAGCTTATCGAATTTTTTGGGGACAATCTATAACTCTAAGAAAAAAAACCGCCAAATATCTTTTTCATAGAAAAAAACTTCTTTTACAAGATGGTATTTTTAATTTTTTTTTCTATCTTCATCGCAGTCCAAAATATTTGAGAATTTAAAAAAATATATATTTTTCGAAATTTTTTTGGACTTTAGGAAATCGATTGACCTATGAACTTTTTTAATATCAATCAGTATACTCTAAACTATTTATAAAAAAAAATCAGCCAGTTCGCTAATTACTTGTGCTCATAGTGTAAAATTTACTCCACCAACTGGGCTAAGTGGGAAATCCTGGTATTACACTAGGCCCAGAAGACGTTTTTTGTGTTTATTTTGGTTGAATAATACAAAAATAAAATACTTATTGCAATTTTTAAATAAAAGAGTAACCAATATTTTTTTTAAATTTTTTAATATTTTGTTGTTCTTGCGGTCTAGGATTTATTGTTGTATTGTTTATTGGTATCTAGAATTTGCCATATTATGTTTAAATTAAGTATAATATAGTTACGTTATAAACGTGGAAGAAAAAAAGAAAAATTATTTAATTAGATAGATGAGCGACTGAAGAAGTGCAAAGGTTTACGCTGCTGCTTCACCTAGAAAGTCAGTAATTAAAGAACTTTGTTTAGGTATAAAGACTAGTTGCATTTAAGTCACAAAACTAATTGCCTGCCAATTTTATCAAGTTGAAGGTTAGCCTTTAAACGGTACATTTAGTTGGTTAATCTCTTAATAATATTTTATACTTTATTATAGGTAGAAACAGTCGGTCAAATATATTTGGCGGTATGTGGGGCTCCGGAACCGACACCGCTCCATGCACAAAACGTTTGCGATGTGGCACTGTGCATGACCAGACACGTTAAACAATTGCAGATTCCATCTGGAACCAAAGTAGACGTCAGGATAGGTAAGTGTTTATTATTTTATTAGTAGTGTCAAATGAAACCTATAAAAAATATTTCTATTCGTTTTTTGTGTCTCAAACACTTCTTTTTTAAATATTCTAAAGACTTTGTATATTTTCTTAAGTCGGTATTGGTTTTGATATTTATAGAGCATCTGAGCTCTATAGATGATTTGCTTTCTTTAAATGTATATACAAAGTAAGCAAGCATTACATCCTTAATAATTCATTTAGGTCTTTTTGATGCATAGCAATAAAAAAAATCATATTTCTTTTCACAAATATCTGTTTTCTGATTTTTCCAAGTAGTATTTTAAGGGTGATTTTATTAAGGTTTTCTAAAATTTCGTTAATGTTTTTGCCACTACAACTGATTTCTAAAATAGTTTTAGGTAAAATATGGCACTTTTGACGATGAACATTTTTCAAAATGAGTATTATTATTTATTTTGCTGTTAGGTTGTATATTTGTTAATCCTAACAACTCACCCTTTATTAATTCGTTAACCGTGCGGAATTTAAATCTTGTAGCCAGGTGAATTTAACATGTTTTTAATTTTAAGTACAGATTTTTATAATAGGTGTTCTTAAAACACGGTTGAAAATAAAACATCTTAAGGTATGTACACACCAAAAAAAACATACAAACAAACATCAGCGAACAAACGTTTTTCTTTAGTGTAACAGTAAAAACGCGAACAAACGTTTGTTTGTTCTTGTTTATACATGTTCGAGTAGACGTCGGTACATCAAAAAGGTATGTACAGACGGAAAAAACAAACATCAGCAAACAAACGTTTTTTTTTTCAGTGTAGACAGTTAAAACGGCGAACAAACGTTTGTTTGTTCTTGTTCGCACATGTTCCAGTGGACGTCGGTACATCAAAGAGAATTTTTGTTTTTATGGTCATCCATAACTATTCCAACTAGTCGAACAAGAGTAAACAAACATTTGGTTGCGCTATGTAGTCAGAAAAAGCGAACATTAAACAAAAAACACATACAAAGAAAGTGAACAAGAACGAATGTTTGTTTTTTCGGTGTGTACATACCTAAAGAGAATTAATTTTGGTCGTCGTCATCCATAACTTTTCCAACTGGTCAAACGATAGTGAACAAATATTTGATTGCGCTATGTAGACAAAATAACGCGAACAATAAACAAAGAACACATACAAACAAGGCGAACAAGAATGAATGTTTGTTCTTGTTTGTTTTTCGGTGTGTACATACCTTTACGCAACAATATTTTTACCACATTTACATTCAACTAGTTTTGCAAAATATTACTGGTGAGGCGGTATACAATGCGGTAACTTCACATTTCACATAAACTAAAACTCAGGTAATATATAAAAATAACAAAACTGTTTTATTATTTCGTGGCTCGTTGTTTTGTGAAGTAAACGTACCATTCTTTTCTTTAATTGGCAATCCAGTTTATAAAGTCAGTATAAAATATACATATCCTGGTAGTTTGGGTCATAAAAAACATAATTTTTATAAATAAATGTATTTTTAATTTTTTTGGGACAGTTTTCAAAAAATTTTAGCCCTGGTACTACGTATATTAGCTGTTTTAGTTGTAAGTAATTAAGTAAGAGGTAGTTTATTAACACATGAATTAAAAATTTGGAGAGCAATGAAAGACCTGTGCAGTCAGTAGGTTCCACAGTCTAAACATTCTAGGGATGCAGGAACGAATAAAGTGGGAAGTTTAAGACCTCACTAGAAGCAGATAATGTAAGATATTTTGGAGCGTTTTCAGACGGATTATAAAGGGATGCATAGGAGCTGCTAGGAGAGGTATAAAATTTAAAAAGCGACAGGACCCTACGGATGGTTAACAAAAGATTTTTTTTGCAAGAGTGGGGACAATAATAAGAAGAACGGCTCTTTTTTCGCCAGATATAGAAACAGTATAATAAGCAGAGTGTAATTTAGGACCTATACAGATTATTGAGATCAGAAGGGGAACAAATACTTTCTGGTTTGAAAGAGAAATCCGAGCTTTTTGAAGCCGCTATGACTATGAATATAATATTTTATGTTTTTGACAATTAAAATCATTCTCAAAAGTAAGTCCAACAAGATTAAATGACACTTAGTTCAGCGGAACTTGGCCGCTCGTAAGTACATGATAAGTATTACCAGACTTTTTTGTAATATAACACATGTTATTTATTGTGCTCCTTAAATATTTTTTAAACTGCTACAGGCCAATATATTTTACGTTCAAGGTAACAATTCGCATTATTCTGTTTTAAAATTATAAAAACTATAAATCGATATTAAAAGCTAATATTTCAACAAGTTTAACTCCAAAGACCATGTTACTTATAGTTGAAATTTACTATCATGCACACGATTATAATATAGACAAAATAACAATATTGTTAAAGAAATAATAACATGACAAATAATGGAAATTAAACACAAATCCTAAAAATATTTTTATAAAACAAATATTGAGTTGACTTCAAAAACGACAATATGGTTAACGAAAAAATAACATGACAAATAATGAGAGTCGAATATGTATCTTAAATATATTTTTAGCACAAATATTGTCTTTCCACATTATATTTAATTTATTTTCCACTTAGATTGATACAGTAATAAATCAGGAGCATTTTTGATCGACATTTTGTCTTTGACATGGAAAAACAATTTCAATTTCAATAATAAATGTATTGAGAGCCCAAACTAAATTGTTTTGCTGTCAAATTAATATTTTGCTTTATTGAAAAAAAATGATCTACTAACAATTGAATTGTACAAAAAAAGATTGAAAATATATAGTTTTTCATTTGACTGCAAAAGCATTTATGTTTTTATTTTAATTATCTTAAGACCGTCCTGATAGGTCTAAAACATGTACCGGGTATCCAAATAAGAAAGGACGCCGGCTGTATCTCAGAAAATGTTTATCGCACAGCGTCGGGGATTTTTTTTACGTTAAAATCGTTAAGAGAAATAGCTGGAAATTATTTTAAATTTTCTGAAATGGCCGCTAGGGGGCGTAACTGCAATCTTGAATCTAAAAAAGTGATGTTTCTGTAAATTTGCTATATTTCTGCTGTATCTCCAAAAATAAAGTGGTGGGGAGTATTTAAAGGTTTCCGTAAAAACACTCTGTATCTTCAAAACGGCTAAGCCGATTATAACAAGCTTAGGCTAGTTCACAAGAGCTTTTCTTGGGCTATAAATGTTATAATATTAGAAGTTTTGTTAGTTTCACATGTCTCCGTTAGTAGGCTTTTTTCGATATTTCGACAGAAATGGCTAATTTTTTCAAAAAATAACATGCATTGGTATAATTTTTTTACCTGAAAAAGTAGCTAAATAATGCCTAAATAAGCTTGCGAAACCCGTATTTCGATATTTTGTTCCTTACCTAAAATTTAGACCAAAGAAAATTTCATTCGTCAATATTACAAAAACTATCAAACCTACAAGAAATTTTATGAAACATTAATTATGTATTTTTAAGAAACCTTTAATTAAGGTAATATATTTTTTTCGTCTAAATGCAATACTTATATATAAGAGTTATAATAAAAAAAAATCAAATTCCAGGGGTTTACCTTAAACAAATCCTGAAAATTCGATTTATTGATTATAATTCGTAAAGTATTACATTTAGGCGAAAAGATTATATAACCTAAATTAAAGGTTTCATAAAAAAATATAATTTATGTCATATAAAATTTCTTGTAGCTTTTACATTTTTTGAGGTATTGACATATAAAATTTTCTTTGGCCCAAATTTTAGGTAAGGAACAAGATATTGAGATATGGTTTTTGCAAGCTTGTTTAAGTATTTTTCAGCTACTTTTTTATAAAAAAAATCATACCAATGTATTTAATTTTTTTGAGAAAATTAACCATTTCTGTCGGAATTTAAAAAAAGCCCTCTATCGGCGACATGTAAAACTAACAAAACTTCAAATAATATATCATTTATGGCCCAAAAAAACTCTTTTTAACTAGCCCAAGTTTGTTAAAATCGGCTTAGCTGTTTAAAAGATACAGGGTGTTTTTTACGGAAACCTTTAAATACCACTTTATTTTTAGAGATACAGCAAAAATTGTTAAACAAAAAAGGTTCAAATTGTCCTCGACTTTAAAAATCAAGTATTGTTTTGTTAGGTTAATAAAGCAAAATTCACAGAAACATCACTTTGTTAGATTCAAGATTGAAGTTACGCCCCCTAGCGGCCATTTCAGAAACTTGTAAATAATTTCCAGCTATTTCCCTTGACCACCTTTACTAAAAATATTTTTCCCCAACCCTGTGCGATAAACATTTTCTGAGATACAGCCGGCGTCCTTTCTTATTTGGATACCCGACTCGGTACAAACGTATTCCAGGTGTTTAAAGTAAATCAAGAGAGAGTTTACTAATTAAAGATTAAAAAATTTAAAGATTTGATTGTAAGAAAAGGAAAGACATCTGTACGCTGCAAGTTTCACAGTTTTGACACTCCAGGAAAAAAGTAGCAGAATGCTGCAAGAGTAGTTCTGTGGCGTCTCTGAGATATATACAGGGTATTCTTGTTAAAAAGGGAGAAGTACTTTCTGGCTGAAAAAGCTTTGTAGCAGTTCATGTAACTATAGATGTAATATTTTCATGTCATTTAAGCCCATTCTCAGAAATAAATAGTTCTTAGTTTTGCAGAGCTAGGCCTTCCATTTGTAGAGGATAAGAATTTGCTGACTTTTTTCGAGATAGCAGATTGTTTCTTAAAAGCATTAATCTGCACAAATCTTGTGCCAATCCTAGTAGAATAGAACACTGCATTACCCCGCGCTTTTTCTTTAAATTGGGCGTTAGAAATGGCTTTAAAAAATAAATATATCTACCCGTGATTTTCGCTATTATTTGTGGTGATATTTAATATTGACACCAGGTGAAGTACCTTGGAAAGTTTGCTTTTTGATCTTTTATTGTTTCATATTTTTGGAGTTCTTAAACAGTTTTTTTATAATAATACGAAATGTGGAATACAAAAAAATATATATTTTTAAAAAAGTAGATGACATGTAACAATCAGAACCAGTCCGTTCGTAGAATATGCAAAATTTAGAATTATATCAATTCTTTAACCCCCACAGATTAAAAAATTATAAATTTGCAAAAAAATATTTTTTTAAATGGACAATAAAAGCTAAATTTCGAGATTCACAAGTAAAAGATCATGTTTGCTTCTTCAGAAAAACCAGTTCGTCCTTAAATATTTAAAAGAAGTTTTGCTCTTTACTATTTTTATATTTTTATTTGGCGCTATAACTCTCGAACGAAATAAGCTATTTTAAATTTGATGTACGTGTTATACCTACTAAGAGTAAATAAGCTATTGCTTTAAAGAAATATTACTTTAAGGGTAGCAAGTGAGAGAGGTAAGGGTTGATGATATTTTTTTTCCCTTTTACAATCAAATTGAATAATTTTATAAATGGTTTGGTGTCTACGCCTTTTAAGGTTGTATACAAGAGATTAAAGGAGAAACAGGCGTAAAATAAAAGTATTAGGGAAAAAGAATTTAAAAATTATGCTTATTATATCCACTTTTATTTAGAATGGGGGAAAGTATTTTTTTATGTGGGTTTTAAATATATATTAATAATTTTTTCTGGTTTTGGATAAAACTTTATTTTGCCCTTGTTTCAAATATTCATTATTTATGATATTATAAAAAATATATTTTTCTCTCTGTAGGTGTTCACTCGGGACCCGTTGTAGCAGGAGTGGTGGGAATAAAGGTGCCTAGATATTGCTTTTTTGGAGATACTGTAAATACAGCTTCAAGGATGCAGTCTACGAGTGCGGTAAATATATTTTTGTATTTGGACTTATACAGCTTTGACGTCTTATTCCTTATTTTATTCTATTTTTTTTATTTATATAATTTTCCCACTAAGCCTATGTTGTAAATATACGTACGCAGTTTTTTTAATCCGCATTCGTACTTAAAAAATATAATTTTTAAATTTTGGTATGTTAATAAGATAAAATAATAGGATATTAAATACATTTTAAAGTTCATTTTTTGCAAATTAATAAATGGTTTAAACTATTTCAGTTTAAACTATTACAGCCCAGTCTGAGTGCGGTAACATATTTTGTATTGGACTTATACAGCTTTGGCGTCTGATTCTTTATTTTATTCTATTTATTTTTAAAAGGATTTAAATAATCCTTTTTGTAATTTGTAAATATAGACGCAGAAGCCGCCCGCCAGGTGAAGAAATATTAAATTTTTAAAGGTTCGTGGTAAGGGTAAAAAAAAATTAAAAATTTTTAGTTCATTTTTTGAAATTCAAAAATGGTTTTATGTTTCCCCGCTTTTAAACTTACAGCCAAATTTGGAAAGAGTAACTATATTGTAGAAGCTAATTCGGACCAATGTTTATATAAGCTTTAATTTTTAGAATATTATATCCTGAATTTTCAAACAGGATTTAGAATATACCTTGTTTTGTAATTTATATAATATTGTAACTTTTAAAATGGGTATCAATTTTTTAAACTTTTTAGTTATTATACAAAAATGTGTGTGGTCAAAATAATATATCCATCAACAATTATTGATGCCAAACTATTTGAATTCAATTATCTCTAAATGTATATGCAATCACCAAAAAATTAAATTTATGACCAGGTAATAAAATAACATTACCAGAACCTTTGTTGGTGACAGGAAAAAGATAAATCTCAAGTTCTGATACATTCAGATCTACTATTTTGGAAACACAAGTGGGGAAGCAGCTGCGGGAAGGGGGGGTCTTGGGGTTAAAACAAGAGCCAAACCGAAATCTCATGCAACATTTTTTATTCAAGATATGTTATTTTAAAAGAATTTTTTAAGGCAGATACAAAGTTATCAGTAAAGTTATTATATTTAACGTTGAAATAAATTAAGCTTTTTTATTTTTTATTCTGTTTTAATTTTTAATATTGAGTGACCACAAAATCACTACCAATCCTTTTTTTTAAATGAAAATATAAGGCTTTCAAAACTTTTGGGATAATATAGTCTGTCATTGGATAACGTTTTATATATATAATGTGTCACGAAACACCCTGTATATTTTTTAAGATTGCAATTTATGGTATAAAACTTGTATTATTAGCAGTGTGCGCGATAACAACGATATCTGACTGCTGTATAAAATCATGCTTCAAAGCTATGGAAGAGCTGTAAGATTATTAATAAAATTTATTTATTTTTCGTAAATAAATATACATGAACCTAGTCAGCACTGTAAAAGTGAAGTGCAATATCAATAGTTAATTAACAATTTTAAAGCTTAGAAAGTAAGCATAAAAAGTGTGTTTTTAATAAAAAAAATACTTGGAGTTTTGTAGAATCGAATTCGGGACCTTCCTGTTGCTGGTCAAACGTGATACCTATTTAGCCATTGAGGCATCATACCAAAGTAAGCAAAGAAATATTATTAATTTGCAGGCTATTTATAAACCAACTTATCTTTTAACTAAGACATGTTTATTACCTGACACGAGTAAACCACGACATGTAAGCCCTTGTTTTAAGTCCCGGAAATATATATATATAATATATATATATATATATATTATATATATATATATATATATATATATATATATATATATATATATATATATATATATATATATATATATATATATATATATATATATATATATATATAAATTGGCAGTTCCTATTTCTGCCTGTATTTCTTACATTCAACACTACACAACAGCTACGAAGCCCCATTTTTAATATTTTATTTAATTGTTTACAATCGATTTAACTCTCCCCACTATACACTTCGCACCTTGCCAATAGCCTATACCTATCTTTGTTGGTTTTCGAGAAAATGGCGATTAATGTTTAAACGACCACATATTATTAGAAAAATTAATTATCACAACACTTCGAATAAAGCCGGAAGTAGTATTACGACCTACCCTAAGACATAGCGCCTCCAAGAAGAGCTAAATTAAACCTAATAATTTTTATGATATTCATTTGTTTTTCCATATATCTGCGTAATGTGTGGTGGTTTGGACATTTTCAATCCTTATTTTTTTTTAAATCAACAAAAATGGTATGGAATATAGTATGGGTTTTGTATCGGAAATGTCTTATAGTATTCGAATTTTAATATACAGGGTATTCTATTGAAAATATCAAAGTGCACGCCACTTCCAGTTAAACCGGAAGTTATAGGCGGATGTTATTACATCCAAAGTCATTATCTGATGAAACAATATATTATCCCTAATATTAAAAGCGATATATTTTTAATGAAGAAACTAAAAGGCTTAGTGATTTCGTTATTACGCAGTATGTTATATTTCTTCATTAATCCCCCCAGAACACAATCCTGGTTGCGTCATGGTTCGAGCATGAAAGCAATTTCTTAGGCACAATTCACGGCAATTCTCTATTTATTTAAAATACAAAGTATTATAAATTTAGGTCTTCTTCTTCTTCTTCTTCTTCTTCTTCTTTTCTTCCTGGGAGCCGTCTTTCACTACCGGAGGCAGCGCAGCCTCTTGGACTTTTTGTGCCTAATCTCCCATTGTCTTTTATACCAATCCTCTCATTAGTCTTGTTCCTTCTACAATTCTATATAACCCCGAGACTGCTTGGTTGATATATTCCTGTGGGCTCATCTTTGGTTGCCCCAATAATGCCTGTCTTTTGTAATTTGTTAACGCTTCACATTCACACAGTATGTGGTAGGCTGTTTTTTTCCCCCTCGTCGCACATTCTGCAACTTGGGTCCCCATTGTATGAGCCTATCTTGTGTAGGGCACGATAACCTAAGAGGGCCCTTAGGTTATCGTGCCCTGTTAGCAACCCTACTGTTATGCGAAGTCTTTTCCTACTTTGTCTGAGTAGTTCTTCCTTCGTTGGATGGGCCCCTTATGAAGCCCTTTCTATGTCATATTCTACCGAGGTTCTCCCAGTATTCCTTGTGTTTGTTTCGGATCCATTCCCTGGTTTGCCCTCGTGCTGTGGTTTTGGTCACTCCAAGGGCAGGTTCTAGTCCAAAGTATGGTGTGAATGATCCATATCTTGCTAGCTCATCCGCTTTTTCGTTGCCTAAATAAATTTAAATTTAGGTACATCAATTTAAAAACGAATCAGTAAATTTTGATTTAAAAAATTATTTTGGAATTTGATATAATAATAGAATAATTTCATTGAAAGGTAAAAAGTTAATATGGCGATTAAAAAATATATCTTTTTTGTGTCTATGTAAAAAAATTAACCAAAATGCTACCAAAAATTCCAAATTAAAATATGACAATAAAATCCGTTATGTTAGTCTTGTTTATTCTAAAATTTAATGTTATGGAAAAAAGTAGAAATTTTTGAAAATATCTATTTAAATAATTTAATATTTTTATTTTTAGCCGGGTATGGTTCACATATCCGAATCTACGAAAAAGTTGTTGCCCAAGGATAAGTATATTATAACAAATCGAGGAGTAGTAAAGCTTAAGGTAAGTCAGATTTGACTTTTAATATTAAGATATTAAATACAAGAGAGACAGAGTTTAATAAATTATGGTGCGCAATTGAAAGTCTAAAAATACCGATTTATTCTTGTTTTGTATCGCGTTTCGTAAACCTTAAAAATTTTTCCCAAATATTCTTCTTTCGTACACAAAATTAATTATTCAGTTTTCGACATCTTGTTTCGTTCACCAAAAACTGAGGTAGGTTCCTTTTAGGATTACTCGGAAAATTTTCGTTATTAGATTTATCAAAAATATAACCAACCCTTTAACTACAAACTAACTATCCTCAAAACGGGCTTTTGAATTTTCAATAATTTTTAATTTTTAATATATTTATTTTTCGTTAAAAAAAATTAATTAAAAATTTTAGTACAAATTTATCGGCTAAAATTTTAATTAAAGATCAAAAAGGGTTAAAACTTATTTTTTCAAAATACTGTCAAAGAGATATTGGTGCTTCCTAAATTCTTGAGTAATATGGTCAACAATTTTAGTGCTTTTTGATATTATCAGTCATTATAAAATGACTTATTTTAGTGATGTGGTGTTATAAAAAAGTCAAAGTTTATAAATGTATCGTCATTAGCAAAAATTACTTTTAACTTTCTGTATTATCAACTTCGCAGGACATTGACCTCATTTTAAATACTTAAGAGTTAAAAAAATCCTAAATACATCAAGTTGCTGTTAAATGTTTGTTGATGAGGCCACGTTTGTAAACTATCACTTTTTTATAGCCTATCATCGTAACACTAAGAAACATCATTTATAGTAGAATTAGTGAACAATTTTGAGTAGGTTCTTAAAGCACTTTAAAAATTTGTGTAATTGTCCTTAAAGGATTTCTAAACATAAAACTTCAAGGTCCAGCATGAATTTGCGTTCCCTAGCCAGACCTTGTTAAATACAATGAAGTTGAAGGCCTCAAGAACCTACTCAAAATTATTCACCAGCTCCTGGACTATTAATAGTGTGAGACACCATAAAACATTTAAGGTAGGTACTATTACCTATTAGAATTTTGAAAAAAGAATTTTTTTTTTACGGATTTCGATTCCTTAGACCCTCAAAAACAACTTTTTAAAATATAATACTAAAATTCTAAACCGAAAACAAGATACATCAACTTTAGTGAGCGCGCGCTCTCGGCTTGCCGGAGGTGTTCTACGCAGCTGCTGCTCTCTTGGCTAACTAACTTTCTCGAAATCACTATTTTCAACTGGCGTACATCTCCGAATCTACTTGCTAGATTAAAATTAGCCTTAAAGTATTTTGTCTGTTTAGGATACCTCTACAGAAATCGACTACAATTAAAAAAATGAAAAAAATTATCATTAAAAAATATTGAAAAAGGTAGATTTTTAAACTTTTTTTTTGAATGTCCGCCATTTTTTTCTTTTTTAATTTTCCTAATTTTCTGCTCGATTTGATTTTGATATTTTTGTTTTAAACTTGCCATTCCAGAGATTAACTGTCCCCCGCATGGAGCAGTGTTTTTTAAAGGGTCGATTTTGGGCCTTTAATTCTACAATAGTTGTTAAATACTATGGAAAAAGTTTGATTACCTTATCTGATAAATAAAGCGTAGAAAAAAAAATTGAAAATGTGTCTCTTTTTGAGCTTCTAATGGGTAAGAGTACCTTAAATTAATTAGCACGTTTTCAGGTAATGTAATAATTGTTTTAACTGTATTTGCGTGTAAAATATACCATTTTCTCATTTGTTAGAAAAATGACCACAATTTCTAATTTATAAATATTTTAGGGTAAAGGTGATGTGGAAACCTTCTGGATATTTGAGGATGATCTCACTGACGGAGTAGATTAGAATATTGGTTAAATTATATGTCTTATGAACTTCTGTAGATACAATTCCCTTGAAATTATTTTTGTTACTGGTTTTATTTTTATTAAATAGTGGTATATTTCCGTGTAAAATTTAATATTTAGCTGATGAGCTGAAAAAATATAATGTTTTATTTAAAATTATGTTGTTTTATTTTGCATCCATTTCTCTGTCTGTCACTGACACGAATACGTGTGTGACTGGACTTTCACGTTAAAGTGTAGTCTAGGTGACATTGCTGAAACATTAATCAGAAGAAATTCAGAGGTAATAGCTATTAGTAGTTAAAGCAGGCCCATGCTGGCCCGGGGGACAAGGGGACAAATCCCCCTGCGCCCTCGCCTTCAAGGTCATACGGCGCCCTCACGCCAGTAAAAAAAAATTAATAATTTTTGTGGTTGTTTATATCTTTAATAATATAGCCTTTTTTCGCCCTTTTCAATAAAAAGTTTTTAAGTTGACTTTAATAACGAGAAAACCGTTGTTCTTATAAGACATTTTGTAATTAAGTTTTTAATTTAGTTTAGTTTTCAGCGTATTTAATTTGATACTAGTGCTGTATTTAAGGCTAATTAAAAGTGATATTTATTTAGCTCAATATTAAAGCTTATACTTTAATATAATAGGTTACATGTTATATTTCATAACATGTAACGTATTAAATGAGACTGCTCATTAGCAGTCTTTTTATCTATGTGGTTGTATTTTAGGTTAGCTACAGGTATTTTTATGATAGCTCATTACACCGGCACACAAAAATTAAGTGGTCTGTGCATTTGACCAGACCCATCCATCCATATGTATTTTGATGCGCCGAATCCAAATCCAAGGCCCATACACCCTCAAAGTTTTGAGTAAATTGCGAAAAATGGCTCAAAATTGCAAAAATTGCCGTTATGAAAATAAAAAAAAGTTGATTAAGCAAGATTAAGTATGTTTCTTATGTATTTCGATACGCTAAGTTTAAATGCAAAGTCCGTCTGGCTGTATATCCAATTCATACTTATCCAAATTTATATATATATTATATATTAATATTATATATATCAAATAGTCCCTTATTAAATAAAATTTATGCCTTATACATATACAGTATGACAGAAAAATATTGGGATAAAAAATCCACCCGCTTTGGCTATTGCTTACGGTGAATGCAAAAATAAAAATGTTTTTATCGACAAATTCTCCAAAGGCGCAAAATATTTATGAAATAAGTTACCAAGCCATTTTTATAAAACCGCCCATTTATATACCCACATATCCATCGGAAGGTACATGTCATATAACTTTCAATAAAGCAGTATCACTTTTTCCCTGACACCTATTTATCTACACTGATGGTACCAAAGATCAGGACAAAGTCGCTGGCCCATTTTATATTCCTAAAATAAAATATTTTGAAAGATATATGTTTAATCAAAACTTATCCATTTTTTCGGCCGAAGCTGCTGCAATATATTACGCAATGACATGGGCTGTGCAACAAAATAATAAAAGTTTTCTTATATGCACGGACTCACAATCTGTTTTAAAGAAAATTGAAAACTTTAGTAGCTCTAAAGTCAATTTCCCACATCTCTACATCTCAAAAATAAAATGTATACTTTCAAAATATCCCAATAAAACATTCAGTTTTATCTGGACCCAAGGACATGCAGGAATAAAGGGCAATATGGAAATTGACAGAATTGTCAAAACGAGCAATAAAGACAACTCTACAATGGATGTTTCCTTGGTTATACCCGACCTAATCCACGAACTTAAAATATGTACACTTCAAAAATGGAATATGGAATGGCAAGCCTATGGAAGACAAACAAACACACATTATTTTAAAATTCACCCCACCATTCCTACATCGCAATGGTTTCAAAAGGCGAACTACCCCAGAAGAATAGTGTCAACTATTAGTAGATTAAAACTAAATCATGGAAGATTTCCTGCACATCTACACAAAATCGGTGTTAAACCAGATCCATTTTGTCCATGCGGAGAATTTGGAAATATAAACCACCTACTTTTTAACTGTCCTTTACATAAGGATAAAATTGATGAATTTATTTGTTACCTTAATAAAAATAATATGTTAACCCCTTTATGGATGCCATACATTTTAATATCAAATAATCCCAAAATCTTTAAAGAAATTTATCTTTTCATTAATAATACATTAAAATTAAAAATATAACGTAAACTACAGATCATGTCTAACCAGAACCATGTTTACCATAAATGTATTTCCCTTCAATCCGGGTCCACACTGTATGTTTTTTAAAAAATGCCCTGATAGACCCCTTGGCGAGAAGCGTGTGTCCCTGTTTTAATTCCTATTTATCCTACTTTCCTGATCTATTTGGTTATATTACCTTTTGAATAATAGTAAATATACATTGCACACAAACATATGTTTGTAATAAAGTAAACTTTGACCTTTACTCTTTTTATGACCCTAATAGAAATATTTAATTATGCACTATAAACTTTCGTGGCCAATACACCAGTTTGTAAAGCCATCAGACCAAAAAAAAAAAAAGTTCAATATTGTTTTTTTTTTCGTAACTGTAATTTTTCGCTATTTTTAGCAGTTTTTTGCTTTCTATTTAAAATTTGGAGGGTGTACGGATTTCGGATTTAGATTCAGCGTATTGTAATATATAAGAAACATACTTGATCAAGTTCAATAAAAAAAAATTCGTTTTCATAACTGCAATTTTTAGCCATTTTCAGCGTTTTTTGCAATTTACTTAAAAATTGAAGGGTGTACAGCCAAACGGACTTCGGATTTAAATTCAGCGTATAGAAACATACTTGATCGAGTTCAATAAAAAAAATCGTTTTTTTTAACTCAACTGAAATTTTTACCCATTTTTAGCAGTTTTTCGCAATTTGCTTAAAATTTTGAGGGTGTATGGGCCAAACGAACCTCGGATTTGGATTTAGCGCATCAAAATACATATAGATGGATGGGTCTGGTCAAATGCACAGACCACTTTATTGTTTTTGTGTGCCGGTGTTATTAAAGCTTTTTCTTTAAAACGTTAGAGTACACTAATGAAATAAGCAGTGTCTTTGATTTAATTAAGTTCATCGGGGTATTATCTTACACTAGCTATAGTTACTTTTTACGATAGCTTAATATTTAAATGAGTTTACTGTATTAGGCCTACTTTAGGTATAATGAAATTAATAGTTTTTATTTCACTAAGTTTAATTAATTTTCCTACTTCATAATTAACAGTTTTTAACTTCAAAGGAAATGTTATTTTACCGTATAAAACAATTAATTTTTTGTTTAATATTTTTTAAAATTTAACGTTTGCTTGGATTAAATAATTAATACTTTTAAATTAGATTAAAATTTATTTGTTAACTACTTCCAATATTAAGTAAGTAAACATTGCTTTTGAATATCTTTTATACACCTTACTAGTAAGGCAAAGGTAAATCAATTTCCTTATCAGCCCGAGATGGGTTTAAATTCTTAAACATGTTATCATGAGTCCAGAGCCGTGTCGAAGAATCAGCACACTACTTGCGCCATTGGACTCTTACTTATGGTTACATTCTTCCGTCCGGCCCGGGCAGATTCTGCGATGTTATGGGCGCCCTCACCAGTCCCTGTCCCGCGCCCTTTAGAGGTACCCAGCACGGGCCTGAGTTAAAGTAGTAAATACCCTTATCTGTTTACGTTCAATGATTTGATATAAAATTTAATTGTGAGATTTAGTAAGGAAAAGTACATCAGCTGTTAAATTCAACTGTATTAGTCCAATCATTATATACTTTTTTTTAAATTAATGTTAACAGATATCTAACTACGCCATGACTTCCGAAATAACCTGGAGATTATTAAAATCAAAAATCCAACTAATGTATTTTCAGGTAATTTTTTGAAACAATAATTAATAAAAAAAATGGCGGTCGCGAATTTTCGCTCGACGCGCTAGGTTCACAAGCATTTTTAACAATGTTCTCCAAACAAATTTGCTTATAGTGCGATTGAATAAAATCTATTAATGCGACAATTTTCATCTTTTGGCACCTCAAAGTATATGTTATAGACTATTATTTTCAAAAAAGCAGCCCTTAATATTAAAAATTAACGGAGATACGAATTTTTGAAAAAGGTTAATTTAAGCGTTTTCCGGCTTTTTTCGGTGAAAAATGGTTGGATTGGGATTTTTCAAAAATAATTTTGTAGGTTTTTGAATTCTCTAGAAACGGTGAAAAAAAATTATTTGATTTTAGTAATCTACAGGTTATTCCGGAAGTCGTGGCGCAGTCAGATATCTGTTAACATTAATTACAAAAAGGAACTTTTTTTGCTATAATGATTGGACTACATCGGTAAAAAAGAAATCCTAGATGGTAATTCCACATAGAAGGGGTATCAAAAATCTGCAATAAAATCGCCACTTCTAGTCGCTTAAAAAAAAGCCGTGTTTGGTCTCAAATGATAGGTCGGACTTTTAGATTACAAATTAATTTTAATTTTTTAACATTTTTATTTACGGATACTTTTTTTTTTAATTTTAACTGTATTAAAATCCTTGTAGTCTCTACATACGAAATCTGCAATACAATTGCCATTTCCGGTAGCCACTTTTGGTCGCTTTAAAACAGCTGTGCTCAAATGAAAGGTATTGACTTGTAGATTACAAATTTAAGGTATTTATTTTTTTTTTAGAACCTTAAGGGTTGTCTGATATACTTCATTCAAAGGGGTGTCCGCTATATTGCCACCATGTACGACTCCGTATAAAAATTTTATATAAAACTGTTAAGAACAAATATACATGTTTTATTTAAAATTATGTTGTGTTATTTTGCGCCCATTTCTCTGTCGGTCAGGAACACGAATACGTGTGTGACTGGACTTAGACGTTAAAGTATAGCTTTCGTCTGGATGACCTTACTGAGATATTACCTAGGGATAACTTAGAGGTAGTGATTTATAACGCCCATTCTGGTGCCACCCGGTTGTGCGTGCCGTTAATGCATGATATTTGCCTGTTTCAGTCTTTAAATAGCGTCAACAGAACTGATGAAAAGTAAATTGAGGATCTAAAAACCCGGTACACCTTATATCAATAACCTAAATTTCATACAAGCATTAATATTTTATCCATTAATGAAGACAAAAACCATATTTAAAATGCAGCTCAATTCTCAAATTAATTAAAAATGGCTGAGAAGTTCGTAAAACATAAAGTAAAGTATTAGACCTTATTTGCTGTTCTTAAAAATGTTATCTTCGGTCGGTTTATAATTAGGGGCATTTTATTTTTACGCTCGATTCTTGACAATGGCGTATAATCAAGGCATGAATAATATTACTATTGCTTGGTTGGTTGGTTTAAGCCGGGTTGGTCGCGAGCCCATAGTTGCTCTAGAGGCATGGGCTTATTGTGCTTTTCTTTCTTGGTATAAAACCTTACTCCCTTTAATTAGGTCTAGTAGGTTTAGGCCAAGTTATGCATGCGGAAGCGTTTTTGCTCACTATATTTCTCAACAATAAGCGTAACAATACATTTTTTCTTTTTGGGACCATCTAACTATTGTCGCCTTTTTTGATAGTCCAAGGAGTGACTCTGGGCCGTTAAAATTTTAGATGAACCGGAATATGATAATTTATTTGCTTTCTCATTGCCTTCTACTCCCGAGTGCCCAGGAACCCAAAGGAGTTCTATCCTGTTTTTCCTGGTGGCAAGTCTTTTAGATCGTGCAGACACCCCATCATAACGATGTAAAATTTAGGCTTTTAGGGCAGCTTGACCGTTTAAAAAAAAAGTAGGTTTGGTTGTAATATTTTCTTTTCACATTCTCTTGAACACATGCCTGGATAGCATAGAATTTAGCCTGATTTTTGTAGCTTGCTTTCACAATAGATTACAATATTAGTCTTTTAGAAATTACTATACGAAACCAGGCCTGTGCAAAGTGATGTAGTTGTTTCCCTTGTCCTTATCTTAGCATTGCAGCTGAGTTTGTATGACGTCGTAAGTTATAGACCGCGGTCCCGTAATCTGATCTTATTTAAAAGAGATGTTTGTCGGTGATCTCTGTTGCCCTTGTGTGACCATATTTTCCAGGATGTTGTTTTCACGTCCAAGCGTTTTTCATTTTGTGGACGCTGTTGATGGTCTTCGTTTTAATGGAGGGATTTAAACCAAGGATAGTTTCAATAGTAATAAAAACCGGGCTTGTTAGGGCGCCGGTTATGCACAAACATGCCAGTCTCTTGCAGACGGTTTGGTATTGTTATTTGGGGCACTTTTGTCCATCATACCTTATTCAAAATAAAAGTAGATTTACCTTTAAGATAAATTATTTTCCGTCTTATTTTCACATTAATAAACGTATCGATAATATCGTCACAGTCTATTTTCCTCAAAACGCGGGCTTGGGCGGTGAAGCGGAGCGGTGTCGCCAGGACTTTCTCCATAGATAGAGGGAGCAAGACCACGCTCTATAACTTTATAAACGCGTCTAACTATTTGTAATAAAACTTAGTATTTTTTTGTTTCTACTGAGCCTTTATCAATTTAATTTAATTTTTTTTGGTGTGGTGGTGGCCCCCTTGTGGTGGCGGCCTATAGGCAACTGCCCATGTTGCCCATGCTTAAATCCGGCACTGCATGCATCAAAGCAGCAACATTTTTAAATTTTTTTGTGTGACTGTCTTATCTATAGGTAAAAGACCAATTTTTATTAAATAGCTTTTGTAACCAATCAAAATTAATAGATATGGGACGACGATATACATTCATCAAGTTTGAATACGTTCCGATTTCATTTTTTTTTGTGTACGCAGAGAAAGTCGCACTTACAATTAATGGTAACTTGTATTAGGAAATAATAACTATTTATTTTTGAGCTAAGTTAAATGAAATGGTCCTCGTAAACGTTTAATGTTAATAAGACGGCGCTATAGGTATTGCATAAAATATTGCGAGAAGGCCACCCAAATCCCGTGATTTAATGCCATTGGATTTTTTTTTATTGGAATACTGCAAATATTAAGTACATGACGATTAGCCCTAAACATTTATTTTCCTAAAGATAAACATGAAATTTAGCCAATTTTCTGAGAAAATGTCTTCAAAAAATAGATTTCCAGGAATCGCTTAAACCACTTTAAATTGAAAGCTTAAACTATTGCCATATGTAATATATAAAAAAACTCCCAGGAAAACTAAACTAAAATGTGTTCTAAAAACAACTGTGTATCATACCCAATAATATAATGAATAACAGGTACAGTAAGAAGGTCTCTTAATTAACATTTTCCTTAACATATAAAAAACGGCACGTTAAATCCAATTAAAAATTATTTAACACTTTTACTAACATTAAAAGCATTTTATGAAATTAGACTGGCGCTTTTAATTAATTACTCCCTTATTGCAAGAGAATAAAGGGATAGAAAGTACATTAATTCCTCAAAAGATATTTGACAAAAGGTTACATTAAATAACTTTGCGTGTCTGGTCTCCATCACATCAATTTAACCAAATTTAAGCGTAATGTTAATTATAACAACTTAATTAAACTGCTTATGTTTACATTCAAGCTTCGAATTTAGTTTATGGTGGTTGGGACGAAGGCTTTCCTAAATAGAAGGAAAAATTGATGGTCTAATTAGAAGTTTTTTATCCTTTTATTCGTAGACAACAGAAATTAATATTTTCTTTCGAAAATAACTAATTAAAAACAATTTTTAAACATGTACGGAATGCTGTTGGAGTCTATTCAGCATTATATACAGGTAAGAATAAGTTAAATTATTTAATAAAGTGGTATATAACCGGGGGTAAGCATACTCCAAGGGAAAGTCCGAGGATACTGGGCATAATTTGTTTCTTTTATCAAAAATGTTTGTTCGAAAAGATTTCACAAATACTGCTGTTTAGAAACATTAACCTTAGATCAAAACTTAATATTAAAGCAGATACATGGTGTGCGAAATTTTATTTTTGTATTATTTTTATTATTTCCGCAAATTTTGAAGATACTGTTTTTTTTAGGTGGGAAATATTAATTCTTACTTAAATTTATTGTAACTTGGAGAAATCACTACATGCGCCACCCAAACATATTTACTGAACTATTATTTAACTTCTCAAACTTTGTTATATCCCGTAATTTTACTGGAAGATCCATACCTGCTAAGTTTAATATTTTAGAACAGTGTGGGTACGAGCTAATTTTTGAGACTGCAGTCGCCACAGGATACAGTGCTGAGGTTTCGCCCTAGCAAAATAGCACTCGTCCTGATTATAGACATTGACTACAGCTTGTTTATTTTGGATAAAGGACCCCGCACATTTTTTATGGACAGTGGCCCTCGGTGAAAATGTCTAAAATTAATATATGTTGTAGCTTTTGTCATCCTAAGAAAAAGTCTCAGTGGGCACGAAGCTCCATTATGCGTATTTTGGCTCCTATGGAGCTCCATAGCTTTCCCGATCGATTATTTCCTATGGGAAGTGACCCCGGTAAAAATGGCTAAAACCGATACATGTTGTAGCTTTTTTCGACCCGAGAAAAAGTCTTGATTGGCCCGAAGCTTCATGATGCATCGTATATCGATTTTGGCAATTTTCACCATTTCCATAAAAAATGATCGATCTGTGGTGCTTTGGAGCTCCATAGGAACCAAAATAGGCATAATGGAGCTTCGTGCCCATTATGACATCTTTCTCAGGATGAGAAAAGCTACAACATATATCAATTTCAGCCATTTTTACCGGGGGGCACTTCCCATAAGAAATATGCGGTGTCCTTTGGGTAACTTAATATAAAACGATCCAGCCAGTGGTGAAAACTTGTTGATATTTACTTCCAGGTAGAGAATTTTCCACTCTGCAATGAAAAAAAATCAATAAATTTTGTTACATTCAAATGTGTTTACCACAAATAATTATATTAAATAAAAAATAACAGTTTAATTTTACATAACTTAATCTTTTTCCCATTTTATATTTATTTAAGTTAAACAAATAGCAATAAACAACGGCTAAAAAAGTTCATTTAGAGATGACATTTTACACAATAAATAAACAAAGAGGTCATGCTTTAAATTTATGGTAATAAAAAGGACATCAATAATTTTAAAGTTTTTACTTACATGGGTAAACCAACAGAAAAAGTGGCTTCAGTTTTAAAGAAAAGAACATAAAAACTGCGTACTAAACCAGTAATAACACAGTCACATAAAAAAAGCTGGGTATACTTTTTATGAGACATATATTTTGCGTAGTAATTTTGTCTCCTGACCATGAATCCGGGGTCGAAATTTCGTTTTACGTCACCATTTTTGTAACCTGAAAAAACTGCTAAAAAATAGTAAAAATTCATGAAATTGGCGTGCTTTAATGAGTCATTATATGATTTTGGGGTATCGGCACATTGCACAAATCACATGCGTGGTGATCCGGATAACCTACCTTTTTCTCACTCCAGCCATATTCACATTATTTAATCAATGGGGACAAGACTCTGCCATATGACGAGTTAAAGATAGGGACAAGTTAACGTAGTTTGATACTTTTCACATACGTTACAATTCAGAAAGTGTACCGTATCAATTTTATAAAAATACCTTAAAGGAAGAGACGGGTTGTTCAATTTTCCGTGTTTCAGTCCATAATTTTGTTTTTTTTTTTTAAATTTACAACTAGCTCTGTCTAAGCAAGTTTTGCGTTTAATTGTTTTATTGAGATTTCTTCACTTGCAAAGGTCGATATGTAGTAGTCAATCCTCGAAGCTTCGGCGTTCCTAGGTTTGACTAGTCAATCCTCAGGTCTGACTTGAAGTCTTAGTCAAAGCCCAAACAAAGTTTTTCGGCCTCTGACTAAAGAATTTTCGTTAAACCTAGGAGAGACTAATTTGGTCAGGCAACTTCAAAACTCAATTTAATGAAATCGGGGTTTGACCAGTCAACCTTCAATTAGGTATTAGAAAGTCTTAGTTTGTTAAACTAGATGTAATAAAACGATTTTTTTTATTTTAATGAAAATTGTTGTTATATTGTCATAGTTAAAATAAAAAAATTAGTCTTTATTTAGACATGGTGAGGCATTATGACATTTAGAATTGCACAAAACGTCAAATCTCTTACATTTACAAATAACCACAACTAATCAAAACTAACCGCAAGTATAAACTTATTTAAACGTGTTACAAGTAGAGTCGACGTTTGACCGAGTCTGCCAGTCTCTTCTAGAATCGACTAGGCAAAGGCCGAAACAGATTATTTTACTTTCGACGTTTGACTAAAAAGTTAGGAACTTCTAGGTTTGACTAAAAATACTTTAGTCAAAGGCCGAACATTGAATTTATTTGGGGTTAGCCTGGAGACTTTGGTCAAACCTAGGATAAACCAGTCATTTCGCGAAGAGACTGCATATCGACCTTTGACTATGACAGATACATATTAGTTGTTAAGCTGCTATCTGGAATATTATGCGTAATCTTAATTGATAATTTATGTAAAATTTGAGGGTTTATGTTTTGGTTTTAAAGTAAGTCAGGTTATGTTAATATATCTAATCTAAGGTCAAAGCGTAAATATAATTACTAATTTGTGCACTTTAAAGCTCAAAGGTAGTCTAAGAATATACATTGTATATAAACTTTATATTACGTAGGTACGGATATACAGAAATTCTTTTCCACCCCTAATCTCTGAAGATGGAATTGTTTCTACCTCCAAAGGAAAAGCCGAACTATTTGCCAAACAATTTGCTGCCAATTCTACGCTTGATCCTCCTATTAATCTTCCTCTCCCAACAGTTGCCCCTATTTCTTATAAAATGTCCAATATAATTTTTAAAGTCAAACAGATCAAGCTTATTCTTTCGTCTCTTAACATTAAAAAATCGTCTGGGCTGCATGGCATACCAGCAATCGTCTTAAAAAAATGTGCTTCCGGGCTTGCACCCATCCTAACTCGCCTCTTTTGAATCTTCTACGACACGGGCATTTTCCCGGAAAGTTGGAAAGCTGCATGTGTGCAACCTGTCCTCAAAAAGGATGCAAACCTCTCTCTTCTAACTATAGACCTATCTCTTCTTTCTATTGTTTGCAAAGTAATGAAAAAATTTATTAATTCCCAAATCTTTAAGTATCTGGAAAAACACAAGATCTTACATGATAGACAGTATGGATTTGTTACAGAAGATCCACCCCTGATTTTCTTTCCTTTGTCTCACACAACTGGAACAAATCCCTTGGGTTTCTTGGTGAATTCCAGATCGTTGCTTTTGACATATCTAAAGCTTACGATCAGGTCTGGCATGATGGGCTTCTGAACAAACTTCCTTCTAACGGTCTTTCACCTAAGCTTTGCTCTTGGCTCTCCAGATTCCCTTCTAATCGACGTATATCAGTTACTGTAAATGGTCATTCTTCCAGCTTCTACCAAATTAATGCTGGGGTGCCCCAAGGATCAGTGCTGGCACCCACGCTGTTTCTTCTACACATTAACGATCTTCTCTCTTTCACAATCAATCCCATTTATAGTTTTGCTGACAATAGTACCCTCCACTATAGTATTCAATTTCTTAAGCTACCAGATAATTCTGATTTGGAATGCAAGCGCAGGTCAATGCAGATATCTATTTCACAAGACCTCAAACTTATCTTGGATTGGGGCGCCAAAAATCTTGTTCAGTTTAATGACTTGAAAACACAGTCATGTTCGCTGTCGCGAAAAAAGTTTGCCAATGCTCATCCGTTACATATGAGAGGCCAGGTTCTGCAGAACAAAGAGTCGTTTAATCTTGTCGGCGTTACTTTTCAGAGTAACCTCAACTGGCACAAACATATTACATCCATAGCCTCGGCAGCTTCAAAGAAGCTTGGATTCCTCTTCCGAGTCAGAAAGTATTTATTTTATTCCAATCTGTATATTTCGTATGTATTCTAAATCAGACCCTCTTTAGAATATTGTTCTCATGTCTGGGGAATGGCGTCCCTTTATCTCTAGAGTTTCAATACTATGGAACCTGCTGCCCGCAGAAGTTTTTCCTTCTCCTCCCAATCTCCAAATATTTAGGTCCCATGTGAACAAACTCCCTCTCACCACACTTAAGACACCCACTGTATGTTAGTAGTTAGGCATCAGCCTTCGTGGACTGTTCCAAAATAAAAAAAAATACAGAAGGTTTTCTGAAACAAGTCATAGTTTTGACCGACTTGGTGTGTGTATTGTGGTTTAATGATTTATGAATAATTCTCTACGATTTTGAGTGATAATTTATATTTGAGGCCATGTAGCCCAAAAATTGACTTGATAGTGTCGTAAGACTGCTTTTTTTGTTTAACTTTGCATCGGATATATATTTTTTTGTTTTAAGCTGGCGCTCTCAAATGTTGTTAATCATTTTATATAGTCAATTGTTTTACTAAGTATAAATATTAACTTATAAAAGCATATAGAAAAGTTATAAATGCAACTTATGACCTTACTTACACGGGAATAGTTAACCGACTATAGAATGTATTAAATTGCTTTTGATTAGCAACAAGATTTTGGATAATTTTTGTAACATTCTTATTAAGCTTTGGTAACCTATTCTATGGTTAAAACATTAAAACTTCTATCTCATCTTGTCAATATTTTTTGTTTATTAACCTTATTAATTTAAACTAAATCATTAAATCATATATTTTATTTTTTTAAGTTTTATTGACAATACCTCTTCAAGGATACACTCGCCCGTTTGTAGAGTCTCGTGCAACTTTAAGTAAGTAGGATTAGGGGAGAGGGAGGCAAGATGGGGTACTTAAGATTTGAATATGAATAAAAGCAGAGTTTTAACATTAAGACAATCATATTTACTTTAAAATTATCTATTATTTATTATTCTTACAACATTTGGTGACATTACAAACTTTTAGTTTTCCATTTTAGAGAAAAACATTGAAAAAAAAAAACGTGTTTTACCCCGTCTTGCCCCATGTGCTGGTAAGATGGGGTACCCCCCTTGGGTAAGATGGGATCATGAGGATTATAAGACAAAATAATGATTATCTGCATTAGCAAAGCTCGCAGAGGTGAATGGATTCGACATCATCATCGGTGATTCCTGCACATCTATTATTTGCCCATTTTTCACGATTTAAGCACGATATTTACTCTTCAATGGAAAAGGAATACAGCTTTAAAAAGACTTTCTTCCTTTTTTGCATTTTTTTTATATGAACTTGGGCGTTTTTTT